>JANIPM010000006.1:46647025-46658487 GCA_027478405.1 Erythroxylum cassinoides
AATTTCAAAATTATAACACATCAGAATAATGTCATTTACACAATAATAATAATAATAATAATAATAATAATAATAATTATAGTGGTATAATAATTATTCTTATTATTTTAAGAATAAGCAAAAGATCACATATTCCAAAAATCTCTTGTTTTGGTCTGTCTTACTCTTTGGAATAAGATATAAAATTGTAGCTTTCGTAAAGAAGGAAAGATGACTTTGAATATGGCTCCAAAACGGCGCCTGTGAGTGGGTCCCACAGGCGTCTGTGCATTTAAGAAGTCTGTCCAATTTTTGTTAAAAATACGACGTCGTTTGCTTCTTAGACAGAGTAAGACAGAGTAAACTTAGACAGAGAATCTGGACTCCTTCATCATAACTCTCCTAGCCTATGTCAACACTTATTTTTTTTATTTATTTCCTTTTTCTCACTTTCCTTCTCTCACTATGGATAGTCCATTTTAAAATGCCCTTTGTCTTTACATTTAAACTATCCAATAACTTTAGCCTTTGATTTAGATTATGAGTTATTCCTTTTTCCAGTATCCATTTCTTTATTCCTATTATTAACAGCAAGACTCAAATTTGATTCATATTCATATATGACACAAATCTTTTTCTTTAATTCTTTGGACCGCATAAC
Source organism: Erythroxylum cassinoides (assembly GCA_027478405.1). Lineage (NCBI taxonomy): Eukaryota > Viridiplantae > Streptophyta > Magnoliopsida > Malpighiales > Erythroxylaceae > Erythroxylum > Erythroxylum cassinoides. Next base: position 46,647,666 of record JANIPM010000006.1, read on the forward strand.
ATGCTTCACGTAACTGAAAAAATAATCTCTCTATCATACATCATAGTATCAACAAAATTTCATATGAATTAGGCAAGTAAAACAAAAGTATTATGACATCCTCCGTTTTAACTCTTAAGACCTTATAAATCCAAGATTATTCGATTAAAATTATGAATGTGATATTTCATTTGTGTACATTATGCCATCCCCAAAGGTTTACAAATGTTAATTTTAATATATATGATTCGTAAATGATTAATTCTTATGCTCACTTTCAAGTTATTTCGACAAGGAAGGAACAATTATTTCATCAATCACCTCTCTCAGAATCTCGTTTCCCAAATTCAAGAGTATTATGATATTTGCCTTTGTCAGAATCCCTTCCTTCATGCTCCCAAATTTTCCAATAAATTTTCTTCTCTTTCCAACATTATTGCACATTCCTGTTAAACAAAAGGCACCTTCATCTTCACCTTCCACATAGCGAAATCATTTAATCCATTGAATTTCTTGATACCCATTGCTCTGATATTAATTGACTGTACAAAGTATGTTGGAGCTAGAAGTAGGTGGAAGAAAGAGTGCAAAATAAAAGGGCACGATTTTGGGGAGAACAGCTTGTAGAACACATATGAATGTTTGGGATCGTTGCACAGTTGTTACAAAAAATAGCAGGAGAACTAGTGTCCTGACCTGAAAATTAGGTTAGGCAAAGAAGTTGACCATATGAGCAGCGATATGTGTAGGTACTGGCATCTGTGCTGGCAATACAGGCAATGAAGCTTTGAAGTTTAGCATATCGATGGCATCCCTTATGCAAGGGCGGTCAGAATCAATTGGATTAGCACAAGCAAGCCCAACGACGAGCAATCTTCGCAGTTCTTCCTCATTATACGTCTCCAAACGTGGATCGGCTGCAGCAAGAATGTTGTCATTGCCATAATGTTCCCAAACCCATTTCACCAATTTCACTTCCCGATCAGTCCCGTCTCCAGGATTTTGCATAGTTATAGCAGGCTTTCCACATGCTATTTCCAAGGCGACCACTCCAAAGCTATACATATCTGATCGCTTACTGCCTTTACCACTCGCAATATACTCTGGAGCTGCGTACCCTGCTGTCCCAAGCAACATTGTGGTCCGCGGACTCTGCCCTCGGTCGACTAACCTTGCCAGCCCGAAATCACTAAGCTTTGCATGGAAATCTGAGTCTAGCAAGACGTTAGCTGACTTGATATCACGATGTATCACGTAAGGATCACATTCTTCTTGCATGTAAAGCAATGCTGAGGCCAGACCAAAAGCTATGCTATACCTCTTTTCCCATATCAATTGGCACCTTTCACTAAAAAGATGCAAGTCCAGACTCTTATTTGGCATAAACTCGTATACAAGAAGTAGCACTTCATTCTTCCTCCAGCACCAGCCTTGCCTTTTACGACACCAACCAATCAGTTGGACTAAATTCACATGTCTCAATTGGCTAATGGTTTTTACTTCTGATGCATACTCTTTGAAACCCTGTGTTTGAGAGTTGGAAGCTATTCTTTTGACAGCAACGCTGGTGCTGCTATCGATCAAGAAGCCTTTGTAAACATTTCCAAATCCTCCTTTCCCAATTTCAAGCTCAAAATTATTGGTGGCAGCGACCAGTTTCTTGTATGTAAGTCTCCTCGCTGCGGTCTCCTCTTCAAACTTATCTTCTGTTCCTCGTACTCTCCAATACCAAAACCCTCCCAAGACCAAAACCGTAACCAGGACACTAATAATGAACCAAACAAACCATGGAATCTCATGAGTTTCTGGCAAGTGTAAGCTGGAGCTGAAGTTCCAAAAGTAAATCTGATTTCTCTCGAATAAATTCTTGGAGGTGGCTGATGTGAATCCAAATGTGACCCATTCTGGTAAATAATCTCTCAAGTCCACTTCATAGCTAAGGCTATACAAATATATATCCGGAAAGTTATTTCTATCTCCATTAGCCACAGAAACGCTCAAGTTTTTCGTACTCGAGTCGTAATAAATCCAAACCCCAATTCTGCCACCATTAGCTACATTATTTACAGACCAATTCACTGTCCTGACAGAAGTCATTGAGTTTAGATCAATACCTATATGCTCCTCATTGTCTTTAGGGTCCCAAGAATTTGGATATGTGTCAAGCTCGATTGCTACGAATTGAACCTGCGAAGACAGCGAATAAAGGCCAAGATTGCCTCCACCTGCCATAGGAGGAATGTGAGAACCAAAGGGGACAAGAAAAAACGCCAAGCCATCAGCTTTTGTTTCATTTCCAAGACCATTGATAGCGCAGGAGAAGTGGGTTGTGAAGTCAGCCAGCTCTCCAGAGGCCTTGTCCCAAAGGTGCAGTGGTTTACTATAAGTGACTCGACCAATACTACCCGTGCTATTCACATCTTCTATCTTTCTGGTGAGTTCAATGACAGGGTACGATACAGAAGCATCTCCTTCGAGGTTTATGTCCGGCATACCTGGGCTGAACGTGGGAAAAGCGAAGGTGATGACTTCTTTTGATGTTTTGACTGTGATAGGGAGAACGTACAAGATCATGATACGGATCGTGCATGATAACAAACTCCTGGGAGATTCAGTGCTCAAACTATAGTGGCTGTGAAGTTTCATGGTTGACGTAGGCAAGTCCGCAACTGCAGGTCTCGTTTTCCTGTAATTAAAGCAAAATGATCGACTTTCCTGCGGTTATTTACATAAGTTAGCTGTTATAGATTATCCTTCCTGCTACGATTTCAATTAAGAAAAATACATTATAAGTTGGAACATCTTTGTCTTGAAAACTTTTCCCATAAAAGATATTTAAGTCCTATGAAGTCTTTGTTTACAATTATTCATCAGTCAAAGACACTACTCTAAACCAGAAACCTAAGTAGGTTGAATTAGAATTAGAAACAGAAAAGATTTGAAGGCAATTTAGTCTGTGAAGAATTTTCGTTAATAGATTTGGAGTTTCCGTCAGCGTAAGATGGTGGATAACCTTCAGTTGTCTCATTCTTTGTTGCCAAATTAGTTTCCGAAGTCCAAAAGTCATCACGGTTATGTTTCTTTTTTGGGTACCTGGGACCCTAACCGAATTGACCCAAATGTTTTACGAGAATTTTCCAATTTGTTACCTCAACTTTTGTTCTTGGCTTATTACAGTACCCAACACCATACATTTCAATAATTTCAAATTGAAAGTACATTTATAACCATCTTAATTTCTTCCATGTTGTTTCCATGATTGCACCAAATGCTGAGAAGAAAATTTTATCCGCATAGGACACAGTACAAAAGCTAATCATATTAGGTGAATGGAATCATCATGGTCGGCCTCGCTTTGGTCCAAACACAAAACTTCTAGTAGTTCTATCTTTAATTATAAGAGTTTGTATCCTTGCTGACTAAGTTAACAAACAAAATTGACTGGTTAAGCCTATTTGTTAATAAAAACAAAGGAGAAAACCCAGGGAATTTATTTTTTAAATTAACATACTAAATAATTAAATTATAGTATGTGTGTGTGTGTACCTTTCAAAGTACTGAAATGTATTGCAAAATCATCTAAACAGATGTGAACAGAAGCCAACTAGTATAAAATAGGAACAAAGGAAGGAAACTATACTGTCTAAATTGAGAAATATAAAACAAACTGGGGAAAGCCAAGAAAGAAGGAGCTCCTAGATTGTCATGTCTTCACTAATGTCTGTGCTAATCGTTCCGGCGATAATTTCCTTAGTCCAGTAAAGTTCTTTGACTAAATGCTCGTATTTCTTATTTCTCAGCTCTAAAGATTCAGTTGTTTCTTTGTCTCTAAAGATTCAGTTGTTTCGTTGTCTCCACAGCACGTAAATAATTTAACTGAAGACTATCTTAAATATTACAAGTTCACCTTTGATGTGGACTCAAGAATTACTTGTCCAATCAATTATTTTCAACAATTGATGCTTATTACAGTGCAAGTTTCATAAGTTGTCCAACTTTATAGCCTTATTTTCAATGAAGAATGGCATTTAAAAAGAGGTGCTTAAATGCATTTTCTTAGTTATACAATTTGTTGCATAATTTGTTAGTGGTATTACTGATTAAGTCATAAAATATTTTTATTAAATGAAAATAATTATTTAGATAAAAAAATTCCTTAAAAACTTGATATAGTTCCTTGTATTATTGAAACAATAATGTACGGTAGGATAACTGAGTCAATAGGTGTGTGAAAGGAGTTAAAGTATAATCAAAAGATTTAAGTATGTATTAGGCAATTCTCCTAATTATGATAGATAATTAAATTGAAAATTGTAAGATCTTAAGCCCAATATTGCTGTAGAGAATCTTCTAAAGTTCTCTCACTACATCACGATTTCAGCGGAAGCATGATCGTTAGAGCTATGGTATATGATACTTAAGTGATTAGCGTAGTGCAAACGAGAGATTGTTAATGTATGTCCCACAGCCTATCAGCTAGTTATATTTTTTGTGATCTAATTATTCAAAAATATTATTTATCTTATACATATTTGTTTGATTAATTAGAGTGTAAGATAAAGTTCAAGAGATAAATGTATATTGCAAATGAAATTGTAATAGATTATAATTATGATATTCATATTACATTTTAATATTTTCTCTAAATTATTTCAAGTTATTGTACTATTAAGACTAGGAATAACAATAGGTCGGGTTGAGCTCGGGCCCCTTATAGTTCGAGTTTGGCTTCAAAATATTTTTAAAGCCCAAGCTAAGCTTAATTGCATCCCGTCAACTTGAACCAATTTCAAGCCCAATTAGTCTTTAATTTAATAAAACCTAATTAGTTTGGGTTAGGCCCCAAAGTCCAACCCTTTTAAAAATATTAAATATTTTAAAGCTCAATTTGGTTCCAATTCCCATATTAGAAGTGAAAAGAAAATTTGAAGGAGGGTGATTTTATAAATAAAGCTTCACGATCCTTAAATCAATCACACAATTTCTAGAGAATTGAGCTATTGGACTTAATTTTACCTAACTAAATTTTAGACTCTTTGTCCTAAATATCCTTTATTATTAAAGAAAAATTTTGTTAAAAAAATAATATTATTTTTAATTTAGTTAGTATTTGGTTTCGGATTAAGTCGAGTTATGAAGCTTGAGCAACCTAGCTCGAAGCCTAATTTTTTTTTATAAATTAAAGCATTTGTTGACTTAGAGCAAGACCATATTTGATTGGGTCAAGCTCAGACTATTTTGATGTCCCTAATTAAAACTGGACATTAATAAAATAGAAAGATTGAAACATGTTAATTTCCTTTCTTATGAAGTAGTCAATAACATAAAATAAACTATATCGAGACTTAAACAAATGTATCGATAATTATTAGAAAGCGAGTTTACTATACTAACCCGATATGAAATATTATTTGTATTATATGAAAATTTTCATTGTAATGATTATATAAATGATCGCTTGACTAAAATATACAAAGTATTTCATGTAAGGATTATTGTATGTTGATACTACTTTTGCCTATCATATTCATGGATAGCTTGTTTGGTAGTCATTGGATCTGATATAAATTGTATGAAAGGTAGTTAAGTGATTGATATAAGATTTTATCACCTTAAAATGATCAGAAAAATGTTCAGTTGTTCTCGATTAGTATTGATTTGGACAATTCTTGTCCAAGGTAAAATTATAGTTTTAAAATAGTTCAAATGTCATTAATAAAATCAATTACTAATTATGGAAAGCTAAAATGATTGGACTCAAAAAGAAGAGACATCAATTTTTTGCTTTATTTCTAATTGAAACATTCACTACAAAAAAAGTATACAATCTGCAACGTTGTATAAACTTTTTGTGGCGTTTTTGAAATGTCAGGAAAAGTTTAATTTTTTTGTGGCTTTTTATAAAAACGTCGAGGATTTGGAGAACTTGTTGCGACGTTTTATTATTAAAATGTGGCCAAATAAAAACCACGATGTTTTTCTGAAGAAAATTTCGCGGAAGTGTTGATAAAGAACTTAAAACTCAATCATTTAACTAACGTTTGGGCATCGTTTTGAACCTAAACGTTTTCTTCAATGCGCCTCCCACTCTCTGCACTGTCAATGTATACATACAGCTTCAAATCTCCCTCTCAAAGTTGCACTTGCTCCTCCGCGCTCTTGAATTCCTAAGGTACATTCTGATGCCCACTGTTCTTTTATCTTCGTGTTTGATTTGCTAAAGCCCGAAATTTCTCTAGTGGGTGTTAGTTTAATTTAATATTCGAAGTATACTGTATAAAATACCCACGAATCTCCTCTCTCTCTCTCTCTCTCTCTTTGTTCTTTGATTTTGTTAAAATTTAAATGATTCTCTGCCGGGTCTTGTTTGAAATAGCTTTTCCAATGGGTTTTAGCTAGCTTCGAACAATATTATCAATTCTTAATAAAGGCCGTCGGGTTTTTGGTATTGTGAACTTCACTTTGTATACTCTGATACAATTGTACACCATATTTTCATTTGTTCATATTTATACTTGTTTATTATTGCATGCAATGGCAATATCATTGTTGCTATATTTTGTTATCTGTCTATCCATCTGTAGTTTCCTTCTTAAGATGAAATTATTTGGTAAAGTTTGTTTCATTGCTCTAGCTCATCATCAGTTGGTGTTTTTCCAGAACGAAAGACTGGCCCTCTTAAGGATTGCAGAGGATTTTTTTGAAGTAATTTAAGTGTTGCCACAGATTTTAACAAATAAGTACTGGATTTGGTATGGCAATTGTGATTTCCAAAGTTTTGTACTCTTCTCTTGTGTGACAAAATGCCTTGTTTTGTTGTAGTTTATACTTTTCTTTTTCTTATGGAAGAAATCTGTGAATACTATTAAATGAATTAACATAAAAGTTATTTACGTTTTTGTACTCGATTTTGAGGAGTCCTTAGGATTCTAACCTATGACTTTAGGATACCATCTTTTCTTTTTAGGATTTGCAGTGTATTAGCTACTACACACGGTACTATTATTGGATTATTGAGCAACTAGTAGTAGCTACTTAGCATCATAAGGAATAAGTGCCAAATAATGAGATTATTGGTCACCCTTTTAACAAAAAGGTTTAAAATCCTAAGAAGTAGAGGTTTGAACATAATACACATGTTTGATTAGTTTAATTATATTGTGCAAATCATTTTGGCCATGGAACTATTAAACATGGTTGAGGATATGGGTAGATCAATTTTTTTCAAATTTGTGAAGTTGTCTAAAACAAAAATAACCCTCAAAATTTTGACAAAATTTGAGAAGAATAGAGAAATTGCATAGTATGACTCGAATGGGATTAGATTTCAGATGAGAGTTGCATAAATCTGTACAGACATTTGAATATCAAACTTTCCTAAATAATATATACATATGTGGAATTTTGGCATAAATTCTGGAAAGGAAGTCATGGTTACAATACCATAAGAATAAAGAGTTCACACAATCGACATGCTTTCATTTTTTACATCGTGTTATTAGCCTCACCACTTTTAAGGATAAAGGTGGTCACTCAATGCAATTTGTTTTAGATATGGTGCTTAGTAAAGAATCAACAATACAACTTGGCCTTCTATTTTTAAGTTATTTATATGCAATAGAGATAAGAAAATGGGTTTCGATATAAAGAATCATACATATGACGCCTACTCAAAAATTACATATTTTTTGTACGCTTCCTTTTATGACCATATTTTATACAACGTCTAACCTTAACATTGAGTTATGTAACACATGAGGTTATTGAAGGCCATTAAGGGAGAGTATACTTTAAATGGTGTTAAAATTGTTGGGGTAGGTGGTGATGATGAAAGGATTGATGATTATAAGGTAGATGAGACTATTAAGCAGTTAGTAATAGTTGTTCACCACTATATGGAATAGGTGCTCAACCAACAAGATTGTTGGCAATCATTTCAATAGAGAAGGTAAATTTAAAATGTTTTATATCCTAAGAAGTAGAGATTTGAACCTAATAAACATATTTGACTATTTTCTCCAGTGTAAATTGGTTTAGCTAGGAAAACGTTAAATATGGTTGAGAATGCAAGGTAAAGCATATGATAATATAGTAATAGCATATGCTAAGAAGATCAAAATATATCTTTCTTGGAGAGTCAAAATAGATTAGTGTACTAATTAAGGTCACTGCAGAGGAAGAAACTAGGAGGTCGCCCCACAGGACTTGAAACAAGTTAAAGAAATGATAAGGGGTTCCTAGTGACTCCGTGCACAATCCTCGTTGTCCATTGGATCAAGGTCATGTTCTCTGAGATGCACGCTGAACACTCTTCCCTTCCATTTCTGGTTTAAGTCATAGGTGATCAATCGATTGTTATTGTCATTTCTATTTATTATTTCTTATGATTAAATAACCTAGCTAATAATATACATCTTGATTCTGAAATTTCTCTTAACCTAAACAATAACTACTCCATTCCATTTGGATTTGTTCAACGAGATACAACTTCCATCTCCTTAAGCTTAAACTCCTACACCACTAGTTACGCTCTCAACTTTCAAGCATATTTTTGGCTCATTATGCATAAAAAGTTAGTAGAAAGTTTTTTCAACTGTTAATATCATTATAATTTATAATGATCAGGGTTTTACTCATCATGATTGTTACAAGAGCCTAGAATCATTTAATGATTAGCTACTTTATCATATACATATGGTAATTGCCATAATCATTATTAGTGTTAATTATAGTCTAGCATAATGGTACTTATGCTCAATTTAGATACAATTACTATAATAATTCATAACTACATACCTTCAGCATCCATTGTGACAATGTATAGGATCGATTCTTCCTGAAGGTTAAAGAGATAATCTATTTATCATCCAATCTATGTATCATCCACTTAATTTATATGTGTGTAAACTAAACAAAAGAAGATTTATAGTCTAATAAGTAATCGCCATAATCTTTTGAATAGTAGCTAGTATGATCTTACAATAAGTGTATACAATCATGCAAGACCACGTTATTATGCCAACTTGTTGCTTGTGTTTTATGTGTAAATTAAATTTCCATTAATATAGCATAATGTTCTCATTCTTATATTTAACTAATAGGTATTTTTTGCTCTATGGATAAGAGTTGGATGAATAGTGTTAGGGTTTCAATTGAATAAATTGATGGAGTGAGAATTTTTATGAATTTTGTGGTGGAAAAAAGGGCAAAGATTGTGCAATTTCATATCCTTGTACACATTGCATGAATTGTTATATGAGGCCTCAAATGAATGTTTTTGATCATTTAATGAGATTCGACATGGACCAATCATATAGCCATTGGGTTTTACATGGTGAACTACTAGAATATAGATTTATCTCTAGGGAAGAAAGGCTTGACGATGCAAATGTAGACATTGATGGGATAGGCAACGATATTAATGAGGGTGATGCTGATGAGGAGGATGATGGCATGCAAGATTTGCTTGATGATGGAGTACTTTCTTAAATGATTGTCCAATTGATCAGGATGGAAGGAGTCCTCCTATAGGTATAGGAGATTCTACTATGGGTGCCTTGCATGAATTATTGAGTAAAGCAATTGAAAAGTTGTACCCCAGATGTAAACATTTTTCAAAGTTGTCGTTTTTAATAAAGTTGCATCATTTGAAAGCATACAACAAGTGGAGCAATAAGTCATTTGACATTTTACTTGCTCTGTTAAGGGATGTATTACCTAATTGTGAATCTTTGTCGAAGCATTATTATGAAGCAAATCGATTTCTAAGGAGCCTAGGTTTGGGTTATGTGTCGATACATGCATGTAAATACAATTGTTCCCTGTTTTGGAAAGAGTATGGAGACTTGGAAAGTTGTCCCCAGTGTGGAACGTCAAGATGGAGAATTAATAAAGGTAGGGGTAATAAGATACCTCATAAAGTATTACGGTACTTTCCATTAACATCCAAATTACAACGATTATTCATGTCAAGTAAGACCACTAAACAAATGACGTGGCATAATGATAGGCCTAAAGGTGATTGTAATACCATGGTTCATCCTTCAGAAGCTTGGAAAAGCTCTGATAAGCTATTTCCTGAGTTTGCCAGAGAACAACGTAATGTTAAACTAGGCTTAACAACAGATGGATTCAATCCACTTGGCAATTTGTCACTTTCATATAGTAGGCATCCTGTTGTTCTCTTAGCATACAATTTACCCCCTTGAATGTGTATGGATGAATCATTTTTTATGCTATCACTGGTTATTCCAGGTCTAAAAGCGGTTGGTAGAGACATTGACGTCTATATGAGACCATTAGTAGATGAGTTAAATGAGTTATGGGAAGATAGTTTTGATGCTTTTGATGTTTCAAAAGGAGAAAATTTTCAAATGCATACAGATTTAATATGGACTATCAACAAATTTCCAACCTATAGTACTATTTCTAAGTGGAGCACTAAAGGCTATAAGGCATGCCCTGTTTGTAACAAGCACACTCCTTCTTGTAAGTTAAGAAGTAAGATTCGTTACTTAGGCCATCAATGTTTTCTTCCTCACGATTATCCATAGAGAAAAGGTAAGAAGTTTAATGGCAAAAGTGATCGTCGACCTATACCTAACTTACTAGATGGAGATGATGTGGTGGAACGATTATATCATGTTCAAAATATATGTTATGGAAAGCACCCCAGTAATAAGAGGAAAATGAGATTGGAAGGAGAATTAAATTGGAATTAAAAAACCATTCTTTTTGATCTACCATATTGGCATAAGTTAACATTGAGGCATAACCTTGATGTCATGCATATAGAAAAGAATATTTGTGACAATATCCTTGGTACTTTGATGAATGTTGAAGG
>JANIPM010000006.1:46818353-46829581 GCA_027478405.1 Erythroxylum cassinoides
TCGCAAATTGTATTATGGGATGTTTTTTGATATTTGTGACATTTTTTAAACGTCACAAATTGTGTTGTTTTCTTGTAGTGTAATTCCCTGATCCCAGAATTTAAAAAAAGAAGAAGCAAATCCCGTATCTTTGACAAATTATTTCTTACTTCCTTTAAAACTCTTGAAGAGCTATTATGGTGAATCTTATTTAGTTTTTTTATTCCTCCTTTATCTACTGCATCTTTTTTTGATATATATATTGTGCCTGTAGAAATGCACCTTTTAGTTCAGCTTAAATAACTTCCTTAAATCCCCCAATCTTCTCTTGATAATTATTGAATCTAAATGTAATATGCTTCCTTCTACCTTCGTGCATTAATCTTATTAGGAAGGGTAAGTGATCAGAAATAAGGGATGTGAAAAAAGTAGCAGTACCATTCTCAAATTGTGTTAATCATGTGGCATTAACAATGGCCCTAACTTTCTGAGAATAAACCATCTTCCCTCCTATTTATTGGACTATATAAAAAGTACCAATTCTTCTTTAAATCTATCATTTGTAAATGAGCAAAACACTCCCTCATATCCTTACTATAGTTTCTCAAATTCACATTCGCCTCTGCTTGGCTTTGAAATCCCCCAGGATAATCTAAAGGGAACCAATTTTTCTTCCCAAGCTAGCTAAATAATTCCGCAAAACATCCCTTTGACATATAAGGTTATAGGCATAGATGAAGGTGGTTTGAATGCTTACATTCTCAAGTAACAACTTAATCTCAAGGTGGATATTCTAGTTTGAGCTAGAGGAATCCAAAATTACAACCTTATTAGGGTCATATATAACCAAAATCCTTCCATATAAGTGATCCTTATGATCGATGATGATCTTTCATCCTTCTTTAAAAACAATAATTTCCTATATTTATTTTCTAGCAATTTGGTTTCTAGTAGGCCTACAATATATGGATTTTGTTAGGGATATTGGGCCCTTTGATATTCTATGTAAGTAAAGTCATCATTAATTCTTAAGGAAACATTTTCCTTCCTAATGGATTTCCTTTTAGTTACTATCCCAAATTGAGTTCCTTCCTCCTTAGCCTCTTAGATTGCTTCTAGTATGTGAGTGATGCTTCCTTCTTGCAGGTTAGGGCTACTCAACTCCTCTGAGAGAAGACCTTCATATGTCTTTCCTATGTTAGCATATGAGACTAACAAGGTAATCCCAGCAGTTGCTTTATTGGAATTTGAAAGACCTGGTGCTTCCTCTGCATTAAGGTGGTGTTCACAAATAGTATCCTTTCGAGTCTTATTATTTTCCTTCCCCAAATTATAAAGATTATAATGACGCTCTTCCTTTTTAGTTATATGAGCTACTTGGGAGTTAACTTCCTTACTCTTAAAAGTCTGCATTAGCTCTTTATACTAGCTTGTTTTGAATTTGCATTCTATTGGCTTTTAGCTTAATTCCTTGTTATTGCTTGGAGGTCTCCTGGAGTAAGAGACCTCTACTTGATCCTCATACATATTTCCTTTTTTATCCAAACCATAATAGGAATGATCTTTGGGAGTTTCTTGTTAATGTCTACAAAGACACAAACCCTAGTATGGTGAAATTTGCACATGAATGTAGTAGCCTTGTCTATGTAAAGGGATTTCCCTATATAGCTTGATGGATAGCTTAGCCCCTCTATAGTCCAATATTCAAGAGGGATGTTTAATTATATGTTTATTCACACTCTAATTTTCCAATTGTACTCCTGGTTTCCATTTTCGAAGGAGTAATGGCCTGGAACTGTAATGCCAAGGGCTTGCCTCCATCAGTTTTTGGGTAGGAAATGAGAGGGGAGAGAAATTTTTTAGGCCAAGTTATGAGAGGACATTGTTACTAGAAATGGTAATAAGGAGAGAGAAGGAAGAAGAAGGATGGTGTAGAAAAAAGGAGGGTAAGAGTAATCCAAAATTAGGAACCTGAAGACCAAAGAGAAAAGGGGATGTAAATGGACTTGCAACCTACATCCTAAGTTGAAAGTGGGATGGAAGTAAAGAGGGAGGAGTAGGGTAGGAAGAAAAAGGGGAGAAGATAAGAGCTTCTAGAAGTTAAGGAGCAAATAGAGATCCAACTAGAATAGAAGAATTCACCTGATGCTATTGCTTGAATAAACAGGATCAAATACTTGTTGCATATGCAATAATACAAAGGATCAGTTAGAAAAAAGCAAAAGTTTATCCCTGTATTGAGTTTTCCTAATTAATAACCTATATTACTTCTTAAACAGAGAAGCAAAACATTAATTATAAAAAATAATATAAGAAGTCCACACGAGTATTGTTTATAAGACTATTGGCTAAAAATGGTTTAAGGGTTGATCTTATGACCAAAATTTTTAAAAAATGTTATTACATTTTTAAAATTGTCTTATTCTTCACTACATTAGTATAAATTGCATAACATTTTTGATACGTAGTACTTAAACCATGCTATGATAAGAAAGTAAAAACTTAAAAGAATAATTAAATATAAGTAAAACTTGACCGAAGTAGAGGAAAAAAGAAAATTAGTAAAAATAGTAATTTTTCCTTCAAGCTAATTGATTATTCTTTTATAAATTAACGTAAGAAGTTTGAAAGGCTTCCTAAATTTAATCATTTCTTTCAATCTAATTGATTAATCTTTACGATTGTACATAAGAAGTTTGAAAAAATTCCTAAATTTATTTATTCTTTAAAATTTTTTGATATGTACGTAATGAATAAAAGGAAATAAAAGTGTTACTGGAATCAAAATTATTGGAAAGAACGAACATAATATGTTTTGATGCTTCAACTTAAAGTTCGTTAAGTCATCATAAGCTTAGCAGTAGCAGCCAAGCAATCAAGAATCTCTAAAGATTGCACAACTCTTTTTTCAATAAGAAAAGGAGTCCGTTAAACCATTTTAAATCTCATCTCAATCAATGGAAGTGATGACGTGCTTCTTTGGTATATCTTTCTGCCACCCATCCTTATTTTTCCACGAGAGAGAATTCAAATTCTTGCCTTTTAGAATTCAGGACCTTCAATTCTACTTTTTTTCTTAATCAAGTCAGCTTGCTTTGTAGAAAGATTATACCGCTGGAAATTGTATGGCTACACTGACTTTTGAGGTCTTCGAACATTTTCACTTTTATGTTGCAGATAAAGATTCCAAGTGGAAATTTCGTGTGCCTTTCTAATATATCCCTCCACTAAAAGCCCCGCAGTCTTAGCTTATTTGAGCTTGAGCTTCCTCAAACATGGAAATATGCACAACTCCCTGGTTGTCCCAGCTCCAAGATACTTTGTACTTCATACTTCCAACTCTCTATGAGATGTTTATATAGCTTGAGGTGCACTCTATTTACAGAGTCTTAAGATAGTATATGCCCAATTCTGAAAGGTCATACAATCTAGATTGACCATGTTAAATTTTTATCACCATTGGTGTAACGGTGAATATTCTTTTAAATTAGGTTAACGTCTAGCATTTTAACTGGTAGATGATTTTATTTTTACCTAAATATGACGGGATTAATGAATTTGGCAATTACTTCTCTACATCAACCGGAAGGTAGCTTGTACAATTCTGAAAACAAGAAAGTTATTTTCCTAACAGGAACTGACCCTGTCAGAACCTATCGGACTAGGTAAAAGCGTTCCTTTTCTTTTTGTCCTTATTATAACTCTCATATCAATGGCATGCTCTCGGTAACCACTTGCCAGGGCAACATAATCATGCCATTGATGGCATGATGTTGGTTGCTCGAAGGCTTTATGCAGCAGTTTGATGAAATCATTTTGCATTCTGCAACTTCTGCCACTGTCGTACAAGAGGGTTCCACCGACGCTGATGCTGATTCTTCATTAATATCATGTGTATCTTCTTTTGCCATGATCTTCAGAAACTCTACAAGTGCCTCGCGCATCCATTCATATCGGCACAGCTCAAAAGCATCTTTTATGTTTAGCTGCACGAAAGCATTAGTTTTATGGTCAGGACATTAATCGCTCATGTCAGAACCTCTCTTTCAGAGTTGCATAATATCGTAAGCACAATAAAAGCTAACCCATTTCCTGTCACGGTTTTCCTGTTCAGGCCAGGTTTGAAGCTCCTCAGTCACTTGTAATGCAAACATGAAGCCTTTGCAGCCTCCTTCCAGGCTGCACGGATCCTGACTACTCTTGCTTCTGAACTCCCAAACCCCAAGTTGTGCTTCCTGATGAACAGACATATATATGAAACTAAATTCGTATAAGAGGAGCACAAGGATCATCAAACAACAGCATATATACATCCAAGATGTACAAAAACTCAAAACTAGAACAAAATGAAGATATAAGATCCAGTTAACCAGCTCCAACTGCAAAATAAAATAGGTACAAAGGATCTCACCTTTAGTATTCCCTTCACTCCTGCTTCCTCCAAGGCTTCTCGGCATGCAGCTTCTTCCATAGTTTCGTCGTCCTCCCATCCACCCTGAAGACAGGATGAGATCGCAGAATGTTCATAAGAAATACAGAAACAATGAAAGAAGCAGTATTAGTTCTTTTCTGTCCAGATGGAAGATATGAAAGAGACAAGAAAACACCTTCGGAAAAACAAGATCGGTCCGGTTTGGTGAGGAAACCATAAGAACCTGTAACATATTCTCCAAATCATTACTGCATTTCTCTTTGTCCATCGCTATCCTGTAAGGAATGCACCTGTTTGCGCATATTACGAGAAAAGGAGTAAATGACCAATTCACTTCCAGGGCCCATTATGAGAAAGTAGTTACACTACATGGAGATCATGATCTGTGCTCAATTAAACGCATATAGATGATTGAGGACTTCACCGAAAAGGTTTCTCAAACTGAGAGCTTTCCCTTGACTACTGAACATCCATGTTTTTCAAAAACCAAAATTAGAGTAATTTTTGTCTTCTTTCGGACACAAGGTTATCTCATGGAAAGAGAAAAGGGCTCAAGAAACGTATGGGCATAACAGCAAGCCTCTACCTAGTTCCAATCCTTGTTTCACTTCTCTCATTAAAGAAGCATCCTGTCGTTTTTCTTGAAATGTATGTCTCTCTTCTGCGTTAGAAAACTGTATTCATACTATTAAACTTCAATATTCAGATCACCACTGTGCTCGGCCACTTGTTTAGATTTACTTGCAATATTCGGTAATGCTCTTTCCTAATTTACACAGTTATCGTCCCCCGAGCACATACCAACGGTATCAAGTATACGTGATGAAGACAATGTTACAATGTTAAACCACCTCTAATAAGGTTCTGAAAATTTTCCATGGGAATCAAGAATAAAGCCACAACTACACCACTAACTTCTACAACAATAAAGCAAGGCAGCAAGCAGTAAACCCTCTCTCTTGGTTAAGAAATGTCAGGATCATGGTTTTACTTAAAACTAGACGGTGATTTAGTTTAATATGTTGGCCATTAGAGACAAAATAGATCACGCCAAACCCAAGAACCATATAAAAGAATCTAAAGTCAACATTAGCCCCCACCCGAGCAAAATTATGCTAACTAGATTAGTCCCTGAAACTCAGTGCTATATACCGAGACAATCAAAAGAAGACAAATGGGTGATCCAACTTGAGATGCTTTGTTGGATGTCACGGTTAACAATTATTTGTTTATGGTCAAGTGTATGTCTGAAATAAGGTCAAAATGGCTTATTTTCTTGAGGTTCAAACCAAAGGAAACTCATCCGCTTCTTCGTTTGCTTTAAAAGTAAGTTTCTTATTCAAGAACTTGAACAAACCAGAGCTGAGCGGTACGTAAAGAGTTAGTGGGCAAAAGGAATTCCAAGATGGCATGCCAAGGTAAACTAACAATGGTCCAAGGAAGGATGCTACAGAACATGAATACAGCCGGTGCAGCCAATAGAGACTTGTTCAAAAAAGGATTTTTATTCATATAGGCATTCATAGTTCGTCAATCCTTCTGAATTTAAGGGGAAAAAATAAAGATTAAACTGGTTTGTTCTCTTCTTTAGTATCCGTTTGATTGTACAGGGAAGAGTCGGGAAGGAGAAACAGTATTATGATGGAAAACACAACTGGACAAGACCGCATAACTGGGTGCGTTTTGAAGAAAATTGAAGTAACAACATGGATACTTTACCCAGAAACAAGCCGAACATTGTTCTCGTAACGTTGTCGCTCTCGCCCTTGTCTTGCAAGAATACAAGCCATGTTCTTTTTTTGTTTCTATATAACTCTAAGAACCTTCAAAAGATTTAACAAATGAACATGGAACTGAATGAGAACGTCAAATAACAAGACTACAATCGTCTACGGAACATCAAAACGGTGAATAATGGTACAATAAAAGAACATGAAAATGGAGAATACGTACCAAGAACATTAAAAAAGGAAACAGTAGGTAGTTTGTCAAAACCACCAACATTGAAAGTAAACGTTTAAGCTGTGCAATAACGCAGAGATAGACAACGCCATGGCGGACAGAATACAGAATACAGAATCCTGAGTTAATGAAACAAAGTATTAGGGGAGAAAAATTAGCTCTCCATCTATGTTTTTGGAATCAGATATCCCGAATTAGTGCGAAATAAATAAGACCCTTCTTTCTTCATCTGTTTGTTTGTTCGTCAACGAATTAAAGTGAGAAGGATGGATGAAACAAATTGTCAGTTGTCTGTTGAAAAGAAACAGAGAAAAACAGAGTGAAGGGGGAAGAGAAGGGGGGAAAGAAACAGAGGTCTCTGGCGCAGTCTAAGCAACGGCCTATAAGTTACATTTATAACAAACTCATTAAACCTTCCTTTTTGTCTTATCGTTCAACATATTAGGCCATTAGTTTTTTGTTCCCTTCTTTCTGTAAATCCCTATATATTAATATTATAAGTAACTTCTAGACTTCTAGTCTTGTAATTTTTTTTTAATACAAGGGGCTAAAAATTAAATTAACTTAAAGCTCTAGCAAATAGCATTCCTTATGCATCGCAATAGATCAGCTCGTGGACGCCGAAAGGTGGCTCCTGAAGAACCTGCAAGCCTGGGCGTAATTTTTTAAACACGAGTGGCAGAAGACTTTTATCCTCTCTTTGTAGGTAAACCATAACATATATAGAATATTAAATAGGTTCATTTCAATTCAATTATTTTAAATCGGATAGCCGTAATTTTCTTACTCTTCAGCTACAAAGAGTACTTGTCAGCTTTTTGTAGTCTTTGTTATTTAATTTTTTAATATAAAATAAAATGAAAATTCTTAATGATAAGATATGTTAGAAATAATTATTTAAATCACTTTGAGATAAGTCTTAGTTATTAAATGGTAACTTGACAGGTACTTGGATGCTCTCTTGCATTTGTGATTGCGACGTCAGCTCGTAAGTCTTGATTCTAATTATTTCTTATCTCTTAGTTTTGTTCTTCTTTTAATCATGTAGGTTCCCTCTTATTGAATTACATAGGATTAATGAACGGATATTGTATTACCAGACGTCATTTTCTTTTTAATTTTTGGTTTCTTTTTTTTAAAAAAATAAAATCTCATTTATTTGAGATTTGTAATATAAAAATTGAAAACAAAAACAGTCATCCTATTTCTATTTTTATAATCATACTCTTATGTCAATAATTTTAACATTTTTTAATTAATTATTATTATTATAGCTAAAATTAAAATATATGCAAATTGAATATCATTAATTGTATATAACAAATTAGAAAAATATATTAAGTCATATTTGGAGCAGAATTATTAATGCGAGAAACTAAGAAAAATTATTCCAAGGTATGATTACTTTCCCTTGATTAATATTGCAAGTTCTTCCTATCAAGTTTATAATAAGGTTGAGAATACGCATGTATGGCTTGTTTTCGAGCCCCATGCATATATATAAAAACAAGGAATAGGCAGAGCAATATTTATATCATCGCTGGTGTATCTAATCCCGATGGAGTCAACCCAAACATGTGTACATGATTACAAGCAAGAAAATCAGAAATGTATATAAGCCCACCAATAAATATGAGAATAGACATGAAACAGAACTCCACATGCATGCCGACATTTATGTCTCGTACATAATCACATGCTCACACCCTCCTCAATTTCATAAATGTCTTATTCTACTATAACATTTTGATGCCATTTACTAACTTATCTTATTACCCTATTTCTTAGAGGTTGTTAAGCACGTTGTCGCCATTAATCACTTCACCGAACTGGGATTTTATTTATGTGCCGGCCAACGCCATCGGTCTTGTATACAGACAGGACAGGCAGAATTTGACCAACTTAAAAGCCATTCATCATGCACTGTTAATATATATTGTTAATAGACAAACAACACAATACTAACTTCTCCTATATAGTTAAGGATTGCCAATAATTAATTATCGTTCCATCATCCCATGTGGACTTGATGGTTGGGAATTGGAATCCAAACACCGGCGATTCTTATTGTGGATTCCATTCCACAGTTGAATAACTCCAACTATTCTGTCATGTCATGTATTTGAAAACAAAGTACGGCGCGCGCACACACACATATATATATATATACACACGGTACAATGACAATAGAAATTAATGAATTAATTGCTGATTAGTCAAGGATTAACTATAATAATCCTAATAATTATGGTAAAAATTACTCAACAATCCCTCTAAGTTGGTGGATGGACGTCACACACACCCAAACTAGTAAGATAATTTTGATCTTAATTTCGTAAGAATATCAGCTAGTAAATTTTCATAATGAATCTTCCATAACTCCATAATTTTGTTTTCTATAATAAAGAATACGCCGACCATTATGTTATATAGGATTGTAAGCTATATTACATGTAACTTTGTTGTCACTATACAATCGAATTGGTTGTTTCGATGGGTAACTCAAATCCTATAAAAGTAGTCTTAGCCATAAACTTTCACATAGTCTAAGTCTCGTATCTTTGAATATCGATATTTTGTTTCTTACTTCTTTATATGACAAATTGTCACCTGCAAATAATAAATAACCAGAAGTTGATCATCTATCAGTTACTGCACCCAGCCAATCATAATTTATATAAATATTTATGTTTTACTGACTTGTATTTTTAGTAAACAAAATTTCTTTTTTATGAGAAGGTTTCAAGTAACTTAAAATTTGCATAATTGCATTAATATGTTATTCTTTAAGATTGTGCACAAAATGGCTAACAATGCTTAATGTATAAGCAAAAGTATCAATTGATTGACATGTTGATATCTTAGGTTCTTTTAACAATCTAATGCATACTTTCTTTAGGATAGAAAATTTGCTTTCTTTGATATAGAAACTTCGGTCAAAGGAAATATTTCAAACAACCAAGATCTTTCATTTTAAACTCTTTAGATAAATGTTCTTATAATGCCTTCCTTTTTTTAGGATTTATAAATGCTTGATTGATTATATATTTATTCCTCATGTTTAGTGATTAATGTTATGTTGTGCTTAAGATACTTATTTTGGTTTATATTTTATTTTAGGCATAAATTAAAGGAACAAGAACCAAAATGAGCTAAAAATATAGCCTTGGAGCCATCCTATTGATGCTCAATCTTATTTGCCTTTAAGGAACAAGAAGGAGATGAATTAGGATAAAGATGGGATAAACAATGAAAGAAATGAAGTTATTGCAACTTACATCATTGTGTATGGGACCGCGTAACTTACTGGAAGTGTGTAGAAGGGGGAAGATGTAGTTGTAGCCTCTCGTACAATCTACATGGTCGTGTAAGTGAGCTACACAATCATGTAAGTTTCGATGTAGCTCACTATGACTGTGTAAGTTCTCGATTCTTGCAATTTCACACACACGGTCACCTACATGACCATGTATTATGATAGAATCTTAAATTTTACTATAAAAGGGCATTTAAAAGGCTAAATAAGGCATGAAGTGTTTAGAGAAAAGGGGGCAGATTTCTTACCTTTAGAGAGTTATGAGGAGCTAACCTTCATTCTTCTAGTTCAAATGGGATATCAAAACCGACGAACATGTTTGGGCATTTCTTAATCTAGTAATGTTTTTCTCACTCTCTTTTGGAATTGATTATTTTAATGATTAATGTTTCAGGATTATGTATGAATGATTTAAACACTTCAAATAAATTATTTACGTATGAACCCATTGCCAGAATCTACATTGCAATATGTAATCATTGTACATCTTATTCACTTATGGTAAACTAATGGTTGAGCATCATTAGGGATAACATGAAAAAGGCTAAATGACTCGAGCTTATGTGGTTATTGCCCATATTAACCTATTTTCCTATTACATAATATAGTTGTCACACTAAATCTAGAGAGTTTATTTTAGGTTATTTGACAGCTAGGCCTAATTAAATAGCTTGTTTTAATTAAATACAACCTCAAGGAAAATTGGGGTTAACATAGTTTGTTATCAATCTACAATCAATAGTTTCAAAGAGAGGTACAAGAACAATATGATGATTGATTATGCTCATTCATGTGAAGGATGAGATTACCATGAATTAATTTATCACTTTTGTACCGTTGATTTGATTTATCTTTAATAGTTTAATTTTACTTTATTTTTTTGATTGAATTCAACCAACCCCCCTCTCTCTCAATCAATCCTAAAAACTGATTTATTCATTATAAAGGCTAGACACTTACTCTCTGTGGATACGATTCTTGCTCACCACTACTACAAATTTAGTTGTACATCATTAGGTTATATTTTTTGGTATGTTCAATTAGCATAAAGAATTTTGGCATCTTACCAGGGAGTGAAGTGATTTAATTTTTATTTTCGATTTTAATTGGTGTTTTGTATATATATTTGTTTATAATTGATTTTTTATAGTTATTTCTGATCTTTTTTATGTTTGTTAGTGTTTGTGTATGGCAGTGACGAGATTTCCTCATCAAGATCCTATACAATTTAATCCCAAGATCAAAAAGACAATGCGAAGGTTACTTAGGAAAACTAGAATAACTCTAGCAATATAACAAGGAATTGAACTGAAGGAATCCATAGCCAATCCAAGAACTCTAAGAGAGTTAGCTGCCCTTTATTTGACTCAAAGGCTTTTATGCATCACTTTTTAAAATTTTTCTAAACATATTACTTTTGAGCTTAAGTCCAAATTAATCCACCTTTTACCCAAATTTCATGGTTATGCAGGTAAGGAGCTCATAAGCATCTTTTGCCCAACTTTCATGGTTATGTAGGTGAGGGTGTTGGGACCCGAT
>JANIPM010000006.1:46865093-46881522 GCA_027478405.1 Erythroxylum cassinoides
TAAGTCGAGTTGTCTATCAGCATAAGTCGAGTTGTCTGTATAAGTTGTATAAGTCGAGTTGTATGTCTTCATAAGTCGAGTTGTCTGTATAAGTTGTATAAGTCGAGTTGTATTTTAGTGTAAGTCGACTTATGATTGGGAAAGTTATTTTCTTTCATTTTTGGGCTGTTTCATGAGGAAATTTGGGGGAAGGTTAGGCAGCAGGATTTATCTTCAGGGTGTCAACAAGGCACAGGGTCTCGGGAAGGGGTCTCAGTGGGGGCTCCTGTCTCGGGATCGTTGGGCTCCGGAAACGGGGTCCGACATATCATCTAGTTTTTTATAATATCCATGCTAATTTGTGACCCGCTAGACTTGGTAATTTAGACAAAATTATATAAACCAGTTAGCCAAATATTCGAAGACCTACAATGTTTAGTTAACAAAATTGCATGAAACCATTTAGTACAAGATGAAGAGTTGATAAGCTATTGCAATTAGTTCATTAAGATATTTGTGGGTAAATGGATATGAAAGTAAGGCATGGAAGTACTTATTTTATCACCTTTATCCATGACTATATTTGGCAAGTTATATTATTTGATTTCCTCAAATTTTGAAGTATTACATTATTTCCAAAAGTATATATCTTTAATTAAGAGTTAAGAAGATAAAGCAGATAAAGACTTTAAGAACAAACTAAGTATAAAAGGAATTATTTGATGAATTCAAGTGGTGGTGTGATGAAAAATGAATGGAATAGTGTATTTTATAAGTTCATCAATAAAATGGTGGTGCATAATGGAGAAATATAAATTTCCTTGAAATGGTTAGGTCTATAATGGTATGGGAAAATTTTCCTATTACCTATTGATAACTAGTAATTAGGTTAAGAATAATTAAAGAAATATTTAGATGTGTGAAAAAGGAGCTAGCTGAAGTTTGCCAAATTCTTTAAAATTAATCCATAACAAGTGATAGAAGCTCCTGTGAATTAACCACCTATCCCACTTCATTCATAAGGAAACAATAATGTTTTTATTCCTTCTAGCAAGGAGACATCTATAGAAGAACCATGTATTGTTGTTACCTTCTTTCACCTAGATTTATGTAAGATCAATGAATTGTGGTGTCCTCTAAAACTTTGATGTATTCTCTCTTAGTATCCCTTTTAGACAACTTTTTATCATTATCATCTGGATACATATAGAGCTCTTATTTTTTCCTCAGTAGATTCGCACCAGCCTTGGAAAGTGTAACTTTTGTATTAGGGGAAGACTACACTTTCAACCTTTTTAAATCCTCTTTTATAACTCTCAACCTTATGAAGAACTTGAATGAGAGAAACCTTTGGACCTTGTAATCTCGCCCCCTTTGGATTGGCTCCTAGAAACCTTTTAAAGAGCACAAGAAATTGAAAAACCTGAATTGAGAGGCTCTTTTCTAGTTCATTGAAAGCCTAGATATTTCAACTGGTAAATGATCAGAGAATTGACTATTAGTTAATCTAGCATTACTATCCTAAAATTTCATTAACTAAGTTTCTTTACGATTAACTAGGAGACCTCTTGTCTATTGCCTAAAGTGAACCAATTCCTTTCAATTTTAAGGTCAATGACTTCCAAATCAAAGAGGTAGGAATTGAGATCCTTACAAGGTTTATTAAGTCACCTAGTACTCTCAACTTTTGATAATAAAGTATTTATATTAAAATCCCTTATAAGAAGCTACAGATCCTTGATTGAGCATATGTACCCTAAAAGCTCATTTTGTATGTCATTTTTTCAGTAAAAGAAGTTATTGGCATATATAAAAAGAAAACTAGACTCTACCTTGCTTCATTGCTTCAACTAATTGGTGTAGCATATTGTACAGAGGAGGAATGACTCGGAACTTTAACAAGGGCAGAATTATAGGCAACCACTATTCTCCCTAGTTGATGTTTGTCATGATTAGGTAGCAAGCTCCAATTATTCTGAAGAAACCAAAATTTTTGACATTTATTAAACTTTAACTTTATGGTGTGGATTTAGTTGATTTAGCCAAAGGTGTCAAATGAAGACTGCATACATCTTTGGGGCTAATATTGCTACATATTATTCAAAAGAGCTTTGTTACTATTATAAACTACATATATATCAATCAAACACTTGAACAACTTTATATGTAAATTAAATTGCTTTGGTGTGTCAATTGCTAAAGGTGAGCACCTAAGCAATATATGGTATCCACTGATGCTATAAAAAAACAAGAGATAAAGATGGTTCCTTATTCTCAAACAATCAGTAGTCTCATGTACTATCTTCTATATGAAAGTAAAATTAAAGGTAGTACTAAAGAACTCAAATATCAATATCAAATCAAACATATAGATATCAAGTAGAATTATATCAAAGACATAATAGCTCAAAAAGAAATTAATATGTGTAATGACTATTCATAATACTTATTACCAATGTGATAGTTTGTTTATCATTGATTATTTGATGAAATATGATAGTACTTGATTTTGATTTGAGAATACTTTATTTAATTATAGAAATATGAGTATACTTGATTTCAAATTGAGTTTTTAGTTATAGAATGAATGTTAGAATAAGCGTTGAACATTCTATTTTAGATACAAGAAGATGTCGAGCATACACGAGATACCTTCTCACACGGGTGATCACCTCCATTACTTTATAGGAATAGTGATAAGATAAGTTTTAAGTTATAGAATGAATGTTAGAATTAACGTTGAACACTCTGTTTTAGATACAAGAAGTATGTTGAGCATATACGAGATACCTTTCCATACAGGTGATCACCTCCATTACTTTATAAGAAAAGTGATAAGATAAGTTTTAAGAAATTTATCTAGGCAATAATGAGAACTCAAGGTTTAAAAACAGTACTGTTGACCTAAATTATATTCAAGGTGTAAGAGGTTATTAGAAATGACATAACCTAAAGAAATGACATGTTTGCTCAATCTACCTTAATATGCTAAATGTAAGTTTTGAAAGGTGGATTAAATGAGTAAATAAGTGAACTTGAGTTAGGTATTAGATATGCCTGAACTATCATTTGTGTTGTATTTAAGGAAAGGCACATGCTTTAATAAAAGAAAGTTAATATTGTAACATATGAATCACACCATGTGACTTATAAGTCATATTCTCAACTTATATTGTCTAAAGATACTTTAAGGCTATATGAAACTTAAATTAAAAAACCCTTTTCACTTGGGTTCTAATTACAGATAATTGAATTAATGATTAATATCTTAGAATAATAATAGCAAAATCATAAATCAATTGATATAATGGGACATTCAAGAATAGTGAATTAATTTGATTCAAAAGATTGGGAGATTGGGAAGATCAATATAAAATCAAGTTTACATCAATATGTATTCAAAAGGGTCCACCTTCTATGTAGAAGGCAATACGAATACAAAGTATTTATAAATGAGAATAAGATGAAGACTGATGCAATAAACGATATACGATATGACATACCAAATTCACTTAAGGATTGATTCATTAGTCGAGATGTTATTTATTTCTAACATGCATATAATAATGTGCTTTCATTGTATATTGGTTAACCAGGTTATTGAAAAAAAATATATGAGAACTACATAATTCTAATCTTTTAATGTTGTATAAGTAGGAGATGAAAGCTAAGAACACTCATGATGGTCCTTACTTAAAGATAATTATATTATTAGCATTATTTCTAAGATAATTGCTCAAGATAGTTAAAATAGTCCATATGTTATATTTAAGTTTATGATGAAAACAAGAGATAAAGATAAGAAAAAGGAGAAGTGTGAAATGGGGATAAAAAAATTCTGTGACAACTTCTTTAACCAACGAATATGAGAACATAATTAATAAATAAGAAATCATTTTATCATATTATTTTTGTTCAAATGTTACATAATATTTCAAAAGAAGAAGAGAACGATCTTATATATGGACAAGCAACGCTTATAATCCTTATCCAAGCCGGAAGCAATCCAGACGTGAAGTTACATTGGCCTATCCAAATTCCAAAAGGATGAATAATTAATACAATCATCAGGCCCTCCCTCCTACATAGAGTAGACTTTAGACTTATTTGTTAACATTTGAAAAAGAAAGCGATATGACGTTCCACTATTTAATTAATTAGAGAAGCGTATCATTACGCCATGGCCATGTCATGTCTCAATACAATTAAAACAATTTTTTATAAAAACAGATCCGAAAGAGAATTAATGGCAAAATGGATATAAATTAAGGGAGTCAGTCTTATTTCATGATCATCATTTCAAATATTCATGATCATCATTTCAAAGTAATTTTGTCGGCTATTTTGTGATGGTGACAAATGTCTTGGGGGACCTTTGAACTCCTAAAGCATAGAACTGGTGTCTTCTGGGACCTTTTATATAATATTTAAAACCATAATTTCTTGTATTAGAAACCTTACCTATTTAAACATCTTATGTCTTCTATTTAAAACAATAAAACTGATGTCTTTTATGAAACCTTGTCATCTGACCTTTATGTTTTAGCAATTTGCTAACAAATTAAACTTCTACAGCTTCCACCAGAACTACAGCACCTCTTTTACATTAATAATTAATATTTGAAAGATATTACCACAACCAAGTGAAGACAAATGCGACATAGTTCGTGATCAAGAAAATAAACACTTATCGATGACAAGTGTCCAGTGACAATGCCGAATTCTTTCCACATTTCAGATTGGCATCGGCACTTTCACTCTATTTCCTAATAAATCTGAAGACATTCCCAAACATGCCACCCAACCTACGACAATTAGCTACAGATCACTCGTAAAACTACAAGAGCTGTGCAACTAATGCCACAGCATTCTACCTCTAAAGATTGGTAATGGTAGATGCATGACACCTGAAGCTGCTCATAAAAACACTTGAAAATCATATGCTCAAGGGAAAAACTCCCCCCTTGAGCCTTGCAACAAAATCAAATCAAACTTTCTCCATTTCATAACCCTAGGAAAAAGGCACCTGTACGTTACCAACACTACTACAATCTGTAATAAAAAAAGAACTAATTAGATGAACATAAAGCTAACAAACCAAGACCTTAAAATGTTTCAGACCCGGCAAAATGTTCATCTTCCCAGCCAAGACCTTAAAACATGGCTACCAAGCATTCCAACGAGGCATCAACTAGGTAAGGGGTTTTGCATGTGGCATTTTAAAAAAAGAAAAGAACTAACTAAGAGAAAAACATACACATGAAACTTAAGACAAATCTCCATAACAGGAAAAACTTAAAAAGTAAAAAATCCAATATTGGAGAATAACCTAGTTGAACATACTATTGGAATATTAATGTATTAACATAATCATATAACCATAGCAAAATCCACTACATTGAAACCAAAATCCATAGTTAAAGCAGTTTCATCAAACATTGAGTTCCAAAATGAACCACCACCATCATAAAGAAAACCTCAATCTCCCTTCTTCCTGAAAGAGCATCCCTCGGTGAGCCTAGCACGGCCTCCAGTAGGTTGGCATAGAACAGTTTGGCAATTCCCGCATACCACAACGGTTTGTGAGTGGCTAAATACAGTTGTTCTGCATTCAAATTTGGGGGCAAATATATGAATACCTAAATCCCAATAACTATCAAATTAAAACTTCCCCATACAACTTACATGTTGAAGCAGCCCTGGCATTTCACATCCTTCACAATATAATGCGAGAATCAAAAGAACAGACAAGTCAGCAGATATCAAATATAAAAAGTGACATGTTTTGTAGGTATAAGAAAGCAAACGCACAATAGGACTTCAGCACATATTACATACAGTTTGAAACAAACAATAATACCATGAAGAAGGAATTGGGAGACTGAACGAGTCTCTTGAGCTTGTGTTTCCTTCTCTCAAGCTCCGCAGGTGGATTCAACAGATCAATATCATTTTGGAGAACCTAAACCCACCATTACAAAAACCAGAAATCAACCACCACAACAACAGTAAAGCGAAGATGGTCAAATAATAACACAAAGAGGCAAAATACCATAAAGATATTGCCAGATAACAACGATAATAACCACAAAAGACAAACCTGACAGCCCTTACAACACAGACATTAACAGCAAATTTAGAAAAATAAAAAGATCTCCAAATATAAAGTTTCGCTTGGTTGCTTGATAGGTAGGTGATTTAAAATAGAGTGGGTTGTCATAACGTAAGGTGGATATGAACTCACCATTGCTGTGGCTGTAAAACGGAAAGTGGAACGAAACCCAAAAGCTTGAGACAAAACCCTACGTTCCAGAGCAATGAATAGATGCACAAGTATCAGGCGGCCTTAGATATAACGAGGTGCTCAAGTCCTGACCGCCAGTGTGCCAGTAACTTACGACTGCTTACTGGGCTGGGCTAGGTTTAATATCTCTGGATAGCCCATATGTCAAACAATATCAAGTGTTACTTATCTCAAATATTTTAACAAAATAAAAATATGTCAATTTAATAAAATATAATTTTAAAAATTTAAAAGAAAAACCAAACATTTTAGGAACCATACCCAATCGAGCAGACCCTACATGTATTGTTACTAACATCCTTCCAATATTTTTTTTTTAAATAGAGGAACTCGCAATCGCTATCTTTTAGATATTTATTGGATAAACATCTAAATTGACACAATAGTTTATAAATCACATCAACCGAGTTTTTCACACTAGGCAAATCTTGTACGATAAGCTTGATCGAGAAAGTGTAAGTAGGAGATTTGAACACAGGATTTTTTGACCTCATGCTCCTCCACTTCACCAACTCGACCACCTCCTAGGGCGCTCCTTGCAATACACGTGTTGGTGTTTATGGTTATGGGTTTTTTTTGGGAGCAATCATATTATGACTATCATCATCTCAGGTATTTATGATTCTAAGTTAAAAAAAGGATGAAAAAGATATGAATATTTGCACTAAAATTCAAATAAAACCTTATTGCTTTAACTCATTCAAAATTTTTTTTAAGTTTTTCCAAATGTTCAAACGACTAATCATTTTCATCAAATCTCCATCACAAAAAATATAAATGACAATATTGATAGTTTTTTATATTAAAAAAACTTTCTTACTGCAAGTATATAGATCGTAATTCGTAGTGTAAAAGATGTTGTTCGAGGATTGATTAGTCACTTAACAACTTGAATGTACTTTGTCTAAGGTAATAAAAGATTGAATAAATTGAATTAAAATAAATTAACTAAAATTGAAATAAACTAATCAAATTAAACAATTGAATAATTGAAATTAGCAATAAGAATAAAGTTATCAACGATAGAAACTTTGGGGTTATTCTATCCTTGTTTTGTCTTTTCTTTATCTTTTTAGTTCAATTATACTTGATCCTAAATATCCTAAGGTTTTGATTATCTTCTTTCGAGAGGTAATCAAGTAATCACAATTAAAATAGATAATAATATAAGTATAACTGTCGATTTACAAAATTACTCCTAACTAGTCAATTGAATTTGAAGAAAACTTAAGGATAATTAACTCACAATTAAGATCTCTCTTCGATTGTTTATTAATGTGATGTTTGCAGGTCTATTAAGTTACTAACTCTCATTGCGAACCTTAACACAAATAACTTAATTCAATCTCTTTATTTATTATCAAGTATAAGCATAACAAATATCATAAAGCATTAATATATATTAAATTTAACAATGATAAAGTATAGCAGAACATCACCATCATCATCATCAACATCAACATCTAGTTGAAGTCATACTGAAGTGTAGGGTCTGAAGAGATCTAATAGTATACAGCCTTATCCTGACCTAGTAGAAAGGTTATTTTTGAAAATATAGAAAAACATATCAAGAATAATCTCTAATATGGATTTAGAAATCCATAATCATATTCAGCATCCTAATAATCAAAATTAACATCCAAGATAATGGAAAATAAGAAGAGAAAAGAAAGAAAACAATTTTACATCTTGATTTGGAAATTCTAGAAATTAGAGTTGATCTTGATGTCTCCACTTTGATCTCTTTAATTTTGATGTGCAACCTCCTTTTTGGTGTTTTTCTTTACCTTTTATACTTCTTGAGGCTTTTAGGTTTTTCTTTAAAGGATTTCCCCATATAATTTGGTTCTAAAAATGGCCTCGAAACTTCAAAAATACAAAAATTTCACATGTTGGAAAAAACTGTGCAAGATCGTGGCCTTGCTTTCTATCATGATCATTCATGGCCTTGATCTCTGTCACATTCATGCATGGGATGCATGAACGTGACAGAGATAAGGGGATGCATGATTATGATATAGGCTAATTCATGCAGCTGCTTCATTGCACGATCATGCATTTTACTATTCCTTAAGTCTTTTTTTATCTTTTGTTCAATTTTCCTATTTCCACTCACTAGTAAACATATAAAAAAAAAACCTTTGAAATACAAAATTAAACTCAAATCATTACTTTAAAACAATCATACAATTAAAACACATAAAATAGTAATAAAAAAATAATTGTAAGTCTTAAACAAATGATTATCATCTAAGAAAACACTTAAAAAACACACCTAAACCTTTAGAAAAACATACTATAAAAAAACACCTATCAACATCCCTATACTTAAATCTTTGCTTGTCCCTAAGCAAAACTAAAACCACAAACAAATAAAGTACATAAACTGTAACATCCCGTTACTCATGATAAGGCTTGAATAGTGAACAAGAGAAATTACTGAGAAATTATAATGTACAATTCATGCTTAAGCTAAACATGACATGCACATTTTTGCATGTTAAAATGATTGTACATGCAGTCATTGACATTTTTCGGGTATAATTGACTGAATAATGTGATTTAAAATGTGAATTATGGATTATATTAGTTTTGAATATTGAAATTGGAGTGCATTAATTATGATTTGGCAATTTTGGTATTTTTTGGATTTTTTGGGTGAATTTCTGGAAATTTGGATCCAAGGACATTCAAGTACATATCGTATGTTAATGGTATGTTAGAGAAAAAACAAATCCAACTTACACATGGCATCAACTAACTTAATTAGAAGTCATGAAAATTTAAACCCTTTCATTGCATTCATTCGTGAAAGCTTACACTATATTTTTACAAACTTTATACAAGTTCTAGATAAAATTTACAAAATACAAATTACAACTTATGCTAACACATCCTAGTAGGAATATGACGGAATAATGTTTGAAAAACGAGTGATTATATGTATGAGTTGCCAATAGTCTTAACTGTTAAAGATATGCTTAAAGTTTATATTTTGGAGTTCATAGAAACACAAAGTCAATGTTTAGTTTTAATTGACTTTAAACATAACAATCAATATCACAGTGATATCATTAGAATATCATATGAGGTGTTATACGACAGAAAGAGTTGATCGCCTTTATATTTGGATGAATAAGGCCTAAAAATAGTTTAAGGCTATAATCGATGGGAGATGTTGATGATAAGTGAAATTGATGTGTATTAGAAATTAAGTGACTCAAGAAAGACAAATGAGTTAGGTGGATCGACACCAAAGATCTGGAATAAAGTGAGATAGACACATAAGTTATTAACAGTAAAGAGATGTGAATTATCAAACAATAGATGAATTGTTTCTGAGAGTATCACTTTGCCAATGTGTGCTCAGTTTGGGAAAATGTATAAGCTAAGCCGACGTAAATTGGTCCATATGAAATTATTGTAAAAATAGGACCATAAGATGTGAGTTTGTAACACCAACAAAGATATCTAAAATACATAAAGTGTGATATGTGAGTATGCTAAGAAATACTAATATGATCTGACTAAGATTTATTGTCGGCATAGGAAATGAGAATTTTTAGTAATATGAAATATATTAAGGAAATATACAAGATAGTATGATATCTGGATAAGTAATTGGAAAACCAATTGATTCCATTAACTATAGTCAAGTGGAAAAGAATCATTTGAGTAAGGAAGCCATATAGGAAACAGATGAGCATATAAGGAATCAGTACCCCTACCTATTTGATCATCTAGGTAAGAATTTTGAAGATGAAATTTTTGTTAGGAGGGGAGAATTGTAACATCTCGTTACCCATGATAAGGCTTGAATAGTGAACAAGAGAAATTACTGAGAAATTAGAATGTACAATTCATACTTAAGTTAAACATGATTTGCACATTTTTGCACGTTAAATGATTGTACATGCATTCATTGACATTTTTGGGTATAATTGACTGAATAATATGATTTAAAATGTGAATTGTTGATTATATTAGTTTTGAAAATTGAAATTGGAGTGTATTAATTGTGATTTGGCAATTTTGGTATATTTTGAGTATTTTACAATTTTTTGGGTGAATTTCTGAAAATTTGGAATATTTTTGGACTAGAGAAAAATGTTGAATAATGGACCAATGAAATAATGACATTTGGCAGCCTTGCATGTAGCTACGTGGCTCACATGCAAGGGATACACCTTACACGCGTGTTTCTGGAGAAGGGAGAGAAGCATTCGGTTGATCACCAAATGCCTCCCAAATTATTTTCTCTAAACTTCCTCTGACTTTAGAAACTTTTCTTTGAATCTTACACTGATTTTACTCTGAATAAAACCTACCAACCTAACTTTTATTTGATTCTGTGGATTAGTATTACTTTCCTTCTAACCACTGAAGCTCTGCTCATTACTGTCAATACTGAAGATTTTGCTGAAACATTAATTAAGTTGTATTTAAGTTTTTTGGATATTGTGTAAATGTTTTGATGATGTTGGATTAGGATTGAAATGTTTGTGAAAATTTGGAGTAAAATGGAATGATACAGAAATGCATGAAAGTTAATATACTCTATTTTGTTCTGTGAAATGCATGACAAGTTTAGTAGTGGAGTCTCAGTGTATGAATAGACTTGAGGAATGAGTTTGATGAAAGATCTGTGAATAGAGATTGTGTAGAAAATGTATACGATTGTGAAAATCTAAGTTTAATGAGAGTGTTGTTAAAAATGAGAAATTGAAAGTGCAGAAGTTATAAAAAACACAGTAGATATTGTAATGGGTGTAGAAATTGTGATTATCATATAAACTCACATTTGATCTGTTTAGATATTGTAATGGGTGTAGAAATGCAGAATTTATAAGTTTGGAGTGGAGAGAAAAGTTTCTGGAAAATGTTTGGAGAGAGAGTTGGTGAAGCATGCACAGTTATGTATGTAGATGCACACCTGTGAGTGAAAATAATTATGGGATTTTTGTGTTTGGATGGTAAGTTTAAATTTGATTTGTTTAGAGTTTGGATTGGATATAAAAAGGTATAATAGATGGTTTAGAAGTATGTAAATATGGAAAAATGAAAAAAGGGAAAGAGTTGTAGTTTGGTGAAGAAGAGAAGAAATTGCGATCATGCCTCAGTATGATCGTGACTTCGTTGAGGAAGGTCATGGATCACGATGGTGCTGAAGGAGATCGCAAATCACGATCGTGCTTCTACACGATCATGACATGCTAGTAAAACTCGCGATCGTGCGTCCTTTTTCCAAATAGTTTGTTTCTGAACATCCTTCGGTATTTTTGCTATAACTTTTTCACCCAATGTCCAAATGAGTTGATTCTTGAACCATGAGATTCCAAACACATTTTTCTTCATCTCCTCCAAAAATATATCCATCTGAAATGGGTTGTTGTTGAATTTAGGATGAACATGTTGAGGATTACTGGAATATGATAACTGGTATTATTTCATTGAACATACTTCATATTTTGAGTATATTTTAATTAATAGGTATCCAAATGGAATGATTCTTAATGTAAATTGAACTAGGGACATAAGGCTACAAAGTGTCTGAAGAGAGTAAATTCTAATTCTATCTCTAGGAATTAAATAATCTGACTTGAAGTTGAATATAGAGTGCATATATGTTTTAAGAATAGTACAAAGTAAATTGAGTATAACTTTGGAGATATTGAATCAAATTGAATGATCTTTATATCATTAGAAAGTTAAGAAATTGGAGAACAAATGTTTGGAAGAAAGTATTGCCTAATTGTATCATTTACATTATCAGAATGATGATGCAAGTTGACCCAAAAGCATGTTGTTAGAAAAATCTAAAAAGGGTCATTTGATATGCATGGGCGTGAGTTAAGATCTCACACCTGTGATCTTTAGACATGCACAAGTGTGAGTTAAGTTCTCACTCCTGTGACTGAATTAATTTGGACTACACAGCCATGAGTTTTGTGAGCACGACTGTGACTCTTCTTGGAATGTAAATTGTTTATGAGGGTTTTGATATTTAAGTGATTTGGTGATAAGAATTCGATAAGATACCTGGATTTGTCATTGAACATGCATTGTGCATAATTTTGATATACATAGATATGCATAAGGAATTATTTTTACATTTGTGCAAAAGTGTAATATTTGTAAATGTGTTTTATATGATATAAAGGAGCACGTTGAACGACAGTCAGATATTGCCGGACCATCCAGGCAATAGCATATTAGAGCGTACTATGAGTCAACCTAAATGATTTCCCTAGGATTGATTGTATTTGTTTAACTTCCAAATATTAAATGTTTATGTTTTGTTTATAAATTACGGACTTAAAGTTCGAGGAGTTTAATATTTTGGAATGTATTGGAAATGTTCTATGTGTATTTGAATTCTGAATGCCAAGTGAATTCTCAACGAAAGTTGAATGCTAGACTTAGGTCCAAAGATTATGAGATTCTGATTGTGTATCATGCTATTTGTGTTCTCAATGAAAATTGAATGCCGGATTTAGGTCTAATGACCATGAGATTCTGACTGTGCATTATATATTACTATTGTAGGTCTGATGACCATGAGTTTCTAACTGTGCATTATATGTTACTATTGTACATGGCTTGTTATATATTTGATGCATTTCATAAAATGTATGCTCAGATAAAGGCACTGTGACCGGAGTAGCTAATATGAAAGTACTTGCACATAGAGTTTTGCTTCGTAATTTCTGATTCTGCACATAGAGCTATGCTCCCTGATTCTGCTCTGACTATAGGGCCAGAATTTGTATAAGTATGTGATAGGCACTTGGTTACAACAATAAGAACGAATGTGAGTCTCATAAATATAACATACATATATGATTGAAATTCATTGAATTATTTACAAAGCTATAATGAATGATAAATCGATATGAACAATTTAACTATATGAACTGTATGATTACATAATATGCCATGTTAATATGAGTATTTGGAATTTACATGTTCTGAATGAATATTTGTAAAATATATGATTTTTGTATATGACCTTGGTGAAATCATCAATGATGGTTTACTCATTGAGTTTGCAAAATTTAGAAAAAATTGCAACGTGACTTTTCAGGTTCATAAGAGTTATCCAATTACACCAATTAGAGTTCAGCCACTGCAAATGAGCTTGAGATAGGGATCAAAATTAGTTTGCACCTGCATAAGTCTTTAGTGATTTTATTTATTGAATTATGTTCCGCATGAATTGTACTAAGTGTATGTGATTGATTTGGTAATGAAACAACATTATGATTGTAAATGTTTTGTATCTAAAATGGGCCCAAGTGGCTGTTGAATGGAAATGTTTTTTTTTTTAAATTAAGCGGGCTTGATTTGATTAATGATTTCCTCATACATGTACATTGTTTTAAAGAAATTAAAATTTGTAATGAGTTTTGACTGAATGACTATTCTAGCATGCCACACTTACGGGGTATGTACTCGGATATCACTATGGATATCGGGTACGTGTCCTGCGAGAGTGGGGTGCTACATAAACACACAATCATGAATCAATGCAATAATGGTACAATGATATCAAATCTTATGAAATTAACTTAACATTAAACATCATCCACTTAAAAAATGCCAACAAACTAATTTATTCCATTCATGTGTTAACTGCTTTGACTTGAATATACTTATCAATCAAAATATCAACACCCTATTTATGCACTTATGATACTTATAAGAATTCACTTATTATTATTGATCAATTAAAAAGGTAAATTATTCACTTAGTAACCCTTCATAAAAATTCTTGCTATTTTTTAAAGATTAGTAGGTTTAATTTTATTTTAAACATTATCTTTTCAGATTTTCTTTAATGATGACCTAGTCTTTCGGTACGAAGGCAAACTCCTTGTCATAAATGTCCATCGTTTACTCAACTAGGTTACATTTTTATATTTAGCTTGGTTGGCGTATCATTATAGCCTTTTGACATAAAGATAAACATTTTTTCATAATTGCTCTCATTTATTCAATTATATCATAACTCTTAACTGGTTACCAGCTCTATTCTTAACTCAATTTTCTTAAAAAGGGCCACAACATTCTTTTTTCAATTTATTAGCTTACCTCATTTCTTCTTAATCAGTTACTCTCATGAAATCTTACTAATGATGCCTACCAATTTAAATGAATTTAATTATAAATGTATCTAAACAAATGTCATAATGTGAAAAAATAGGTGACATATTCTAATTAACATGCATGTTCATCATAAAGACACTTAAAACACAAAATTCACAAGTTAATATGCCTTTTCAATTCAAATGACCATGTTTAAAGTTAAGCCAATTTCATTCAATTCACGCCATTGACACACTCACATAATGCACATATCATGCAAAAACATGTTTACACAGTACCAACATAATCAAAAACTAGCCAATGCAAATGCAAAATTCATATACACAAATGATGTGCAAGTGCATATATGCCCCCACACTTGAACAACATATTGTTCTTAATATGGAAACCAAAATAATACAAATAAAGAGAAATAACAATAAATAAAAGGTAAGATCAAAAATACTTATGGAGATTTGGATGGTGATAGTGTTGGAGATGGAGATGGACTTGGACACTTTAAACAGTGAAAATTTTGAGCAATTTCTTCATTCAATAATACTGATGATGCATGACCTCCTTCAACTGTGCCTCTATGATATCTAAACAACCCTTTAGGCGCTTGTTATTCTCTTCCATTTTGTTAAGCACCTTCTCCCAATCTTCTTCTTTCTTCTCGAATTCCTTACTTGATGAGACTTATTGGTGTTGTTATGGAGGTGTAGAACTAGAACTCGCATATTCTGTCTTGTGTTTAACTTTTGATTTCAAGCTGATATTTAAAAGTTCCATACTATAGCATTTCAAGATCTTAGCTCGCCTTAAATGCCTGTGATTTAAATGCTCAATAAAATTCATTAGTAGTAACACCATGTAATAGAGTCAGAGCAATTACAAGAAAACTCATGCCTAAATAGCTACTTTTCTTATTAAGCGAAGTAATTATCGTTTGAAAAATATGGGTGGATGTGCAGACTTGAATCTTATTATCCATGCACTAAAGTATAAATAAATCTTTTTTAGAGGACTTATTACTTTTACTCTTAGCAAAAACATCATGATATATTGACTTATATATTAGTAAGTGTTTAACATTCTTAATCACATTAATAGGTGCAATGTGTGGATTAAACACATCCAACCCTGTTAATTTTTTCAATATTTCTTAGTATGAAATTTTTTGTGCTTTTTAACAATGTTTGATTTTGGAAAACCAAATATTTCTTCCATAATATCATAATCCAAATTAAAAGGTAATTCACACAATCGAAAGTAAAAATTGTCTAACTTACGTAACTTATAGTATAAAGTAGTGTACAATTTAAGGATCAATTCTTTACACACAAGATAACCAAAACGTATAAATTTGTACTATTAAATTTTAGCACTCAAAGCCTCAACTTTTCGTTTCAAATATATATCTTCTAAAATTGAGAAATTAAAATAATGAGGTGCATTAATTATTTTAGAATGAAAATTTTGGAATTTCTTACCTTCTGCATAAGAGAAGATCGAAAAAAGGGCTCCAAAAATCTTGGCTAAGTCACGTGCACCATTACCCAACACCGTCACTTTCCATTTGGGCTTTGAGCATTTTGCAATTTGTTTGATTCTTGGAGATATGATGGAGAGTAGAACTTGCAAAATTAACCAAGAAATCACAACAAAAATGTAATATCCCATTATCCTATGTTAGGGGTTAGAACCCTAAAATAGAGTGCATGAGAGTTTATTGAGAAGTTAGGAAGTTCATTTTCATGCTCATGCATAATATAACATGCACACACATGTGAATATTAATTATTACATATTAGAATGATTGTATATGTATTCATTGACATTTTTCGGGTATAATTGATATTTAATGTGATTATAATGTGAATTGTAGTTTATGTATCTTAAAAATTGAGTTGGTATGTATAAGTATTGATTTAGAATTATTGCTAGAAATTTGGGAATTTTGTAAAATTATGGGTATTTTTGGACTAGAAAAATGCCAAGTGTTAGAACAATTAATAATGGTAGTAGAATTAAGTGTCAAATGGCAGTGGAAAATTTTGA
>JANIPM010000006.1:46913368-46925450 GCA_027478405.1 Erythroxylum cassinoides
TTTTTGATGGATTTTATATGCATACTTTTATGAATAATTTGTATCTGTTTTCACCAAATAGTTTTATAATTTTTTGTAATATATATTGATATGAATAGGTTCTGGTTATCCTGAGAACAGAACCTGAAAATAGGTTAATCGATCCTATAGGTTCT
The DNA here is from genome assembly GCA_027478405.1 of Erythroxylum cassinoides. Classification (NCBI taxonomy): domain Eukaryota; kingdom Viridiplantae; phylum Streptophyta; class Magnoliopsida; order Malpighiales; family Erythroxylaceae; genus Erythroxylum; species Erythroxylum cassinoides. The sequence continues at coordinate 46,913,524 of JANIPM010000006.1, forward strand.
TTAGGTTTAGGTTTAGGTTCAAGTTCGTGAAATTACCGAACCTGACATTCAAGTTCAGGTTCAGGTTAGTCATGAATGGGTCAGGTTACCCTACTATGAACACCCCTAACAACTGCAACTATTTGTGGGTTATAAATATAATCTTTTTTATTAATAAAATTTTAACAGCATACGTACATATAATCGGGTGCTAGCGCTTTAGTGTACTTTCTAAACAGGTAACCATCAAATTGACGTCAAATGAAAGTGTTATCGCCAATTAATTAACCATAAACCTAAAATCCTACAATCTGTTACTTTGAGTTTCAGGCTCATTGATTATTATGTTTAGTTAAATGTCTTAATTATTTATTGCTGAAGACATTGTGAGGGTGTACACATAACCAAAACAAATGTTAATGGTTATATTCTTTCGTGCTGAGAATGAAAATATGTATCTTTATAAGAAGAAATATGCACCTTGAGTAAAAATTGACTCATCATATTAAATATAATTTAATATTAATTATAAAATTAAATTATGAATTAAAAATTATTAATTTTAAATTCAAACTTAAAACTAAATTTAATTAAATCAAATTTAATTTATTAACATTAAGCTGAATAAGTTCATCTTAAATTTTATTCATCTCTAAATATATATACTTCGCCTATCTGACAAATTAAGCATGCCAGGAAAGAATTAAAAATTGAGAAACGTCTATTGATTACCAACTTAAATTACATCTTTCTTCTAGCATTGAAAACATACCAAATATTGGGCAAAAAATTGTTGAAAACTAGGAATGATCGAATCATGAGCGTAACGAAAAATAAAATTTTATGATTGTTGGTCAAATCATGATAATTGAATAACTTGAATAATAAAAACAAATTGTAAAATAAAAGATCGTATTTGATTTACTTTTCCTGTTAAAATCCTATGAACAGTTTTAGATGTGTCAACCACAAGCTGTTCAATTGTCCAACCTTTAACGGTATCTACACAACAACTTCTTAACTTTTGAGAAGAAGTAAGTAGGAGTGCTAGCTCACTGATGCTCACTTCTATTTATAGAAAAAGCATTAGAGTTTTTAAATTTTTATTAAAATTAAATTACTTAATTATAATTAAAGTCAAAATCTAACTATAATTAATTTAATTTTGATAAAATAAAATATCTCATATTTGATTCCTAAAGTTTCTTAAACCTTATACTTAAGTAACTTAATTAAAATTGCTTCTTCCTTCACAAAGTGCTTTTAAGGTGTGACTTATTAGGTTTTTAATATATTGGCATTGATTATAAATTATAATTCTAATTTATAATTAGAATCATATAAATTAAAACTCCTTTTAAATTTATCTTTAAATTTCTAATTAAATAATGTATAATCATATATCAAGATTGACGTCTTAGCAATATGTCATGACTACCCAAATATCAAGAATGTCAAAGTGTCTTGGCTTAACCTATCTATGCATGGTTATGATATTTAATTTAATCCTTTCTTTCTCCAATATTCTAATCAAATAGAGTATGGATATATTGTCTACTCTATTCATCTGTTCATCCAATCATGTTCATTCTTGTTAACTAGTAATTGATTTATAATTGATATTTGAAAATATCTTTTTAAATCTCAATTTACTCTAGACAGAGAATTCCATAACTCACTACTAATGAAGAATAGTAGAACATTCTCTCTAATTACTTTAGAGTGATGAATCCTTTATTGATTTACTCAACTATCTCCATAGGGTTCGTACTGCATTTAAGTACTACCGATTAAATTATCCTAGGAAAGTTTATAAGTAGCATCAAAATATAGTAATTCTCACATGAGATACCTTGGTAATCCTAAGTATAAGGATCAATAATACAATCATCATTATGAGAAAATCCACAGACACATAAGTAATATTTCATTTAAGATCTCATAATTGAGTTAGTTCAGTGACTTATTCTATAATAAGCACCCACATATTAGTTTAAGTATCTCCATACTTTAATTTATGAGATCAATTACTTTCTTCATAAGAAAGAAACATAATGTGTGCTAATTTTGCTATTTCAATAATATTCTATCTTAATGAAACTACAACTAGGAACATTTAGGAACAGTACGTAAATGTAAATTGAATCTTATAAATTTGATCTCATCATCATTTCAATTACATAGTAATTAATATGGAGGTTTTACGTTTACTATTAAAACATCAAATGTAATTAACTTAATACACAAATATAAAAGATGCCTTTTTATTAATTAAATAATAATGTCATACATCAAATTACAACTAACCGATTGGCTACAAGGGCATAAATTAACAATCTCCCAATTTCACTAAAGTTAATTACCTATGTATCTAATACCATATCCATCTATATGTCAATCATGTTTCTTTTGAGACAATGGCTTAGTGAGAGAATTTGCAAGAGTCTCTCTAGTGGGAACTTGCTCCAATTTTATGTCTTTTCACTCCATTATCTCTCTAATCAAGTGAAACTTCTTGGGTACATGTTAGGACCGTTGATGAAACCTTGGTTCTTTTGCCTATGCAATATCACTGTTGTTGTCATAATACAATGCTATAGGCTCAACAATGCTAAGAACCACTACAAGTTTAGTAGTGAACTTCTTGATCCATTTCACTTCCTTTGTCACCTTTGACAATGAAATGTACTCTGTCTCGGTTGTTGAATATGCAATGGTTGATTGTTTGGAACTTTTCCAACTTACTGCACCACTATTTATAGTGGGAAATGAGCATTTAAATATCCTTGAACTCTCAGTTCAACTCCTCCATAGACTAAGAAAACATATTTAGTTATTCTTAAGTACTTTAAGATGCTTTTCACAGTTGTCCAGTGACACTCACCTGGATTGGCTTGAAACCTACTCGCTATGCTCAAAGCACAAGAGAGATCTGGTCTAATATATAGCATCACATATATAATCGATCCAATTACTAAAGCCTATGGAATACAATCCATTTTATCTCTCTCCTCTTGTATCTTTGGACACATACTATGTGAGAGAGAAATCTCATATGATATAGGTAAGAATCCCCTCTTTGAATTCTCCATGATAAATCTCTTTATCACTTTATCTATGTATGTGTATTGGAAAAATCTAAGAAATCTCTTTGATATATCTTTATAGATCTTTATTCCCAGAATATATCTTGCTTCTCTCATATCCTTCATGGAAAAGTTCTCAAATAACAAAATTTTTATAGACTAAAGCATAGGTATGTCATTTCCAATCATCAATATATCATTCACATATAGCACCAGGAAAATGACTACACTCCCACTAACCTTCTTATAGACATATGGTTCATCCACATTTTTTATAAATTCAAACTTTTTGATTGTCTCATCAAAACAGATGTTCCAACTTTGTGACACTTGCTTATGTCCATAAATGGACTTTTGCAACTTGCATACTTGATTAAGAAATCTATTTGATTCAAAACAGTGTGGGGATTTTAACTCCATCTTATTCAAGTTAGAAGCTAAGGGTAATTGCAATCTATAAAATTATTTTGAATATTTTAAACATTATTTACATTAATTGGGGATTACTGATTTGAAGTGTAAACAACTACACTTAGACATGGAGCAATAAATAGAGTGTTAAAGGTCCATAACAAAAAAATTAGATAGGACTTTGGTTAACCTTATTGGCTAACTTAATTCCTTAAAAACAAAACTAGCTTTATAAGGCCCTTATTTTCATATCATAACTTAATTAAGATTGGAGATTTGTTCCAAAAGGATATTATACAGTTTCCTTCCAAATTTAATAACATTTTCAGTTCAACATAGTGGATCTTAGGAAACATTTTTAAAAGGCTTAGAGTTTCCCACCTCTGAAATAGAGTAGTATATTTGTGCTCAAAGGTTAAAGGCCATAAAAAGAAAACTTAAAAAAGTTAAATGTTAAAAAGGTTCCAATATTGGGGAAGTTAATATAAAAGCTATTAAAAACTTGACTGCCACTCAATCCTTTTCATTTGAAAATCTTGGGGACTCCTCATTATTGAAAAAAGAAAAAAAATTGTAGATGGAATATTACAAGCCATTAATGATCACTCCTCATTGATCAGGTAGAGGGCTAGAGTGAATTAGTTAAAGGATGGTGATAAATGCTCTAAATTCTTTTTGAACTCCATATTAGTAAGAAGAAACTCTAACAAAATCTACTTTATCTTTACTAATGGTGGAAGGGTGTTTAAAGATTAGCAACTGATTAGTTAGGAAGATGTTAAGTTTTTTAAAGAATCTCTTGGTTTCAAATAATGGGACATCCTATTTAGTTGATAACTTGAGACTTTTTTATTATTAAGAGAATCCCTCTTGAGGTGGTGGATAGTCTCATCAAACCTATTGAAGATAGTGACATTGAAGTTACTATTTTCCAGTTAAATGGGATGAAAGCTCCTAGCCTTGATGGATTAAACAAGTCTTTAACCATAAGACTTGGTATGAGATTGGTTTAGTAGTGATATAAACTATACATGAATTCTTTTCCAAAGGTGTCTTTCTGATAGATTTCAATAAGAATTTACATTGTTTGGTTCCTAAATCCTTAAACCCCTCTTATTTTGGTGACTTTAGAGACATAACCTATTCGAATTTTTTTCAAAATCCTTGCAAACAGATTGAAGTTAGTCCTCAATTCTGTACCCAGTGATAATCAAGGAGCTTTTATAAATACTAGACATATTAGCGATAATATTCTAATTGTGTAATAGCTTTTTAAGGGTTAGTTGAGAAGCAACTCCCTACCTAACTACACTATCAAAGTTGATTTAGTAAGGCTTTTGATAGTGTAAAGTGGGAATTCTTGCTCTAATTGTTATAAGTGTTTGGGTTCCCTAATGTATTCATTGGTTAGATCAAGGCTTGCATTATCTCCAATTGTGTCTTTATAAAAGGAGTTCCTTCATGTATAATCAATGGGGCTAGAGGTATAAGAAAAGGGATCCCTTATCTCCTTATCTTCTTACCCTTCGTAAAGAAGGGTTCACTCTTCTAATGAAGAACAATGTTGGAAAGGATTCATAGTTAAGATATCATTCTAAATGTAGGTCATAGTTAAAATATCAATCAAAATGTAGGAGAGTTGCCCTTACAAATCTCTACTTTGCTCATGAACTACTAATGTTTTATAAAGCTCATCTAAAATTTGTGAAAATTTTGATGAAAACAATGCATCAATTCAAAGCTAGGTCTAGTTTGGAGGTTAATTTTAATAAGATTCACTTTTTCTTTCATCTGTTATAGCCTATCTAGATTCTAGTTTTGTAAGGTTAACTAGAAAGGCATGTAAACTTCCTCCAACGTTATACTGGAGGCTTCCAATCACCACTAGAAGACTTCACTTTAATGAATGTTTTCCGCTTATTGAGAAAGTACATAGAAGACCAAGTTATTGGACAAGTAAAGCTCTATCTTATGGAGGGAAACTACAACTGATTAAGAATGTTATTAATTCCTTGCATATTTATTAGAGCTTTCACATCTTTCTTTTAAAGGGGCTTATCAAATCCGTAGAAACAATAATGAAAACTTTTTATGGAGTCACTCAATTGGGGATAATGATCTTGCAAAAGTGAAATGGTTTGAAATTTGTATTATTAGTCCCTAATGGCACCTAGGAGGGGGGTAAATTGGGTGTTTATAAATTTAGTAAATTTTCTAACTAATGTGATCAGTTAATAATAATCAAAGTATATAGGGATGAGGTTATTGTTTAATATGACTTAATCAAATAAATGATCAATAATTTAAATAGAATAGGGAAAAGAGAATGCAAATTGACTTATAGTGGTTTGGTAAATAACTCTTGCCTACATACACTCCTAAGACACTTCTTAGAATTTCATTATAATCCTTCCTTTAAGTTGAAAAATAACCTTTGTATAGTTGGTAAAAAGGAACCTTTCTTATAATCTTCTTCTAAAATAAAGAAGACCTCAATCTCACTTGTATCACTCCCAAATATAGTAAAATATAGCCTCAACCAATTATTACAACTCAAAATACCTCACTCTATCACTTGATAACACTAAAGTGGCTAATTCACACAAATGCGACTCAATAAAACTTAAATAATTAAAAACACTCTTTGAAATGTGTGTATACAATACCCAAACCTTCTTATACCAATCCTTCTTTATGATAAAAATAATGATAAAACAAAACACCTATTTATAGTGTTTTAGGACTTGAAATAGCCATTGGAACCAAAAACTAGCTATTACAATAACTATATATATTGCACTACTCGACTTGTATAACATATTGGTCAACCAGTATATATTTACAACATTAGATTCACTAGTCGTTAGAACACTGGTCAACCAAAACACATATTGATTGACCAATACATTAACCAATGTTGCTAAAAACTCTCAGTACATTCAATTTAACAACTTTAGCCTATATTAGTCAACCAATAACCTATATAGATAGACAAATCACCCCAAAAATATGAATTTAACAAGTTTAAATGCTCGAAACAATTTTATAATCCAAATATGATTAAAAAACTTCCCAAAATGTTCCCTAAGGATTATTTGAAATATTAATAGGATTTTATATTAAAATAAAAGGTTTCAATGCCTCTTAATGAATGTAAAAAGTCAGCAACGAAGTAAGATGAAATTATTATGCATGGCGAGCCTTTCATATCATCAAATTAATAAAATGAGCTTACAAATAATAATACAATATATGAAATGACCTTGTTGAGCCTTAATCTCCTTTTGTTCTTATTTCGATCTTCATTTCATCAATTACAAATTTCAACTTTTCTTTATTAATTTTATACACTATCTTCTTAAGTTTATGACTCCATTTTTATTCTAAAATTGTTTTTCATACAAATAATAAACACAGTAATAGTAATTATATTTTGTTATTATCAAAACATCAATTGGAACCTCCCTTGGTTCAACATGTGTGATAAAGGAAGAGGGGTCCTGGCAATCAACTCTAACAATATCACTAATCAAATTCTAATGTTGAAGAAGTTATAAAGGATATTAGATGATAACAACTCTTTATAGTTGAGGTGGTTACATAGCTACTTTTTAAAAGGAAGAAATATATGGGATATAAATAGGAAAGCTTCTTATTCCTAGTTCCTCTCCCAGCCTCTATAGCTGAGGGATCTAACATTATAGTTAATTCATAGAGGATCTAAACTATATGTAATATTGTTTGAAGTGTGCCAATATGATTGAGGTTCTTTGAGTGTATGTTTAAGTGATGTAAGAGAATTTTTTCTAGGGCCCCTTTTGTACTCTTAAATCTTATTTATTAATTCAATATTTACTTTTTTAATAAAAAATTTGATTTTCTAAGCATTATTATTTAGTTTTTCTATAACTTGAAATGATCAATCTCCTCTTAGTTCATGCTTAGACTTATGAATGTTCAAAAATCTCTCTTTTCTTAATTTTACCCAAACCTAAATAAGTTTAAATATCACTTCTTTTCTCCCTTTATTAGATTGCTTTATATATTGTTTCCTATCTATGATCTTAATATAGATGACTATATCATAAAAATATACAATCACAAAATTGCCAAAAAATTATTCAAAACATGGTTCATTAGTTTCATGAAAGTGTTAGGTGCATTAGTTAAACCAAAAGGCATTACTAACCACTATAACAAACTATATTTAGTTTTAAAGGCAATTTTTCATTCATTATCTTCCTTAATCATAATTGGATGGTAATTAAATTTTAGGCCAATTTAGAGAAGAAACATGCACTATATAACTTATTAAGCATATCATCTAACCTAGAGATATGAACTTTATACATTACAATGACTCTGTTGATGGCACGATAATTTATATGCATTCTCTAAGATCTATCCTTCTTTGGCACTAACAAAATAGGAATAACATAAGGACTCAAACTCTCTCCCTCATATAACCTTTCTTTAATAATTCTTCCACTTAATTTTGTATCTTTTGTATCTTTTAGATTTTTTTTATATAAATAGTCTAGAATTTAAGCACTAGGAATGATATTAATTTGGAGTTCTATCCCTTTCATAGGTGGTAATCCATTTGGAGTATCTTCTTGAAAGAGATTATCAATTCTTAAAACAGGAAACAATAACAGTAGGCAAATAATCATTAGTTTTAATATGAAGATAAAGAAAAGATCTTTTATAAATAAGAAAAAGCATTTGAAGTTTGACTAATATTGTATCTCTCATATCCCTCACCCTTGTTACTAAAATCATTCTTTTTCCTTCATATTTATTTTTTATTTTTCTTTGCTCAAAGTGTTTAAATTCTACCAATATCTCATTTCTTTCACCACAATATCTCTTGCTCACTCTCATAAATCTTGCGTTGAACTTCATAGACTTACTTTGGTGACAATAGAGCAAGGGTGATCGATTATTGTTCATAGTAAAGGAACAACATATATGGTTTTCCTATCAAATTATTAAGGATGTACTAAATGAATGTGACCTACTTGTATAAGAATAATATGACATTACACCTCATCTTTATATATCCTAATTGAGAAAGAAACTAGAACTTGCTTTCTTACCTTAACCTGCTCACTATCATTTAACCATTATAATTGTATAGTTGTTGATTGCAAAACCAATTCACTAGTTTTACACTCAAAACCGCAAGTATATGGGGTGTAACTTATAGCAAAGAACAAATATCGATCCTTTAGAGATTGTATTTAGACGCTACTTAATTCGAGCTGCTTTGTTTGAAAACAAATTTTAATAAATATAAACTGAAAAATTAAACTAAATGAAATAACTAACAATGAACAAATGATAAAGCAAAAGTGCAGAAACTTAGAATTCTAGGCTTAACAAGTAGAGATCACTTTTTTCCTATCTTATCTCCCTCCTACCTAGTTAATTGAATTATGCCTCACCTAAGATGTCCTAATGTATTTAAATACCCTCTCTCAATATGTAATTAATTGTCCCTAACTAAATTAAATGGAAATGATTAATCAATCTCTCAATCTACAGAATTAGTCCACCAATTCAACTAGTTATGAAGTTATCCTATGGGTAATCAACTAATTAGCCAAGACCTCTCTCTAACTAATCAATTAACTTGATGAATGTAGGTCTATAGAGTGCTAATTCTCATTATATAGCCCTACACAATTTACCCAACTCAATTTCTCAATATATTGCAAGGTATAAGCTCATCATTCATCAAAAACATCATTCATTCAATCAACAAAGTAGGAGTTCAATAAGTAGTTCAAAAGTAATATCTAAAGATAACTAAGCCACTCATAATGTCATTAACATCCTCAATAACCAAAAAATCCATAATAAAGATGCTAGAAATGAAAAACAAAATAAGAACTAGATGAAGTAAGCTCTTCCTCTTCTTTTCCCAAATATGGAAAATCTAGAGTTGGTGTGCTCTTTGCCCAATGTGGAATGGAAATCTTAATTCTCTACCTCTCTCTAGGCTTTAAACATGGTTTTTAGTCTCATAACACCCCCTTCGGCTCTAGGGATTTGTGCCTTTATATAGTCACAAGAACCTAAAAACAAGTGAAACCTACGTATCTCTTCGAGTTAGGGATCCCACGATCGTGAGAATTAGCATGAATCCCATGATCGTAAGTTCTTATCTTACAACTACTCCACTTCTCTTCCCCTCTCTTGGTCCTTAGCTCAATCACAAAGGTGGCCACTGTCCATTCCTACATCAAAATGATCAATTCTTATCCTAAATCAACATCAAACATAAAAAAAAACCATAAAGATCAAACTAAACAAAAGCATACAAAATAAGTCCTAAAACACAACAATAATAACCTATCATGCAAGAAACACATACCAAATACTTGTAAAAACACACACTAATTAATGTACAACTATCAACTTCCTCACACTTAAATCTTTGGTTATCCTCAAGAAAAATGAAACACAACCAATCAATTCAATCACTTCATTTTCACAAGATCAAAACATACAATCCCTCAAAGTTTGGCCAACTCAATTGCCAAGCTGCTACACATATCATAACTACTTTTCATTAGTGCACATAAGTAAAGTCAACTTATGGCACCATCACTCAAGGATAAGTATAAACAAAAAATGAATCTTCCTTATGATTTCATTCATTTCTATCAAGTGTTTGATGGTTAGTGTTTCACTCAAGCTCCCTATAGGAAACTACATTACCATAGGCTTGCTAATACACCAATTCTCCTCTACAATGTTTACATGCAAAAATAGATCAAAAAGACTTGCTTCAGGTTATAATGTGGTAAGGGTTAAGGTGGTTCAAACGAGGAAATGGGTTTAACACAAGCATTCATAAAGTAAGAAGTGAACAAAAGGATAACAAAACATGTTTCTAAGAAACATAAATGTAAAGATACTATAACTCCACACTTATTGATGCTACTAAAATGTTCTTCCTTTTTCTTTTCTTTTCTTTTTCTCTTTTTTTCATCAGTTGAAGAAACAATGAACAAAATAGCAACTAAATGCAATGTGATTTAAAAGTAGAAGTATCATTAAACTCATCTTGGAAAAAATGTAGCAAAAATCCTAAACTAATTCATCACTTAATACTCTACTAAGCTTGTGAATGGGTAGGCTAATAAGATTTCGGGTTTTAACATGTCAGGTGTTTTCAAGAAACAAAAGGGTTAAAGCTTAAGGGGGTAGCAAGGGATAATAAAAGGTAGGTCATTTAATCCAATTGTTAACACAAAAAGGGCCTTAATCATCTCTATTAAGCATGCATCCAGTAGACTTAAATCAATTCAAAGCAAGTTCTGAAGGTAATAACCTAAGGAAGCATCACACAAACAAAGAAATAAAATGACTATAGATGGAGTCATATAGGCTCAATCCTCACAATGGCTTAAATGAAAATTCATTATGCATCTTTACACTACCTCATTGCTTAAGTGTTAAATTTTGAGTAAGCTTATGCAACCAACTACTTTTCATCACTCAACATGGTTCACTCTCTAGTCAAGTACCCTAATCCGAGTTCAAGCATGCATTTAATCTCATTCCAGCTAGCATGGCAGAATCTCATGTCAAAACAAATCAAAATGATTATGGTTCCATTGCTAACACAAAATAACATAAAATAACAACCTAATATGCCTAAAAAATGCATCCCAATTAACAAAATGCAAATAGTGACTAAGACAAACTAAAACAATGCAATTGACAAAGCAAATGTCACCTCCCCACACTTGGACAACACATTGTCCTCAATATGACAAGGTAACCATAAAAGGAAACTAAAACACAAAACATAACATCTAACAAACAAACAAGTAAAACAACTAACAAGGTAAATAAAACAACGTAAAAAGTAAAGGGTAAGAAAGTTTCATGGAGATTATGGTGGCGAAGGTGTAGGAGAAGGGACTTCAATGTTCTTCATCTGGATGAACTTGAGGAATTTCTTTTTGATGTACCACTACTCCTTATGCATTTGTCTCATATGGGTTCCGAGCTCATTAATTTACAATGCCATTTGTTGATGGTTTTTGGCCATTTGGTTGAGGATTTGTTAGAACTTATCGACATCTGTTGCTACGATTGGTTCATCTTCAATTACTTCTTCTTGGGACTCCAGGGCTGCCTGAGAGGAGGATGGTCAAAAAGTGGCTGCATCCTTGCCCTTCCCATTCTTAACAGCAATGCACATTTGAGGATTTCAGAGCTCTATAGAATGAGGCTCCAAAATTTCAGAGCTTTATAGAATGGGGCTTCAAAATTCCAGAGCATCTCAAATAAGGTACATCAAACATATCAGGACTAGTTATAACGCCAGACTTTCTAAGTCCTTTGGTGATTATTTTGTATTTGGAGATACTACTGTATATTGATATATACATAGTTGTATATAAGTTCAAAGATGAATTTGAATCCTTTTGG
>JANIPM010000006.1:46970694-46987437 GCA_027478405.1 Erythroxylum cassinoides
TCCATAAAAATTTCAAAATTTCTGAAATTATCCCTAAATTCACCAAAATTAAAAAATAATATAATTCTACTAACCTATAAAATTTCCAATGTAAAAACATTCATAATTCTAAAAAATTCACAAATCAATCCAAATATTTCCCGGAATTATTCATGAATGCATGTACACTTATTTTCATGTGCAAATAAATTCACTATTCATGTATATGTATATGGGATATTATGTATAAGCATGAAGAAGCATTTCTAAGCCTCTCTTTAATCCCTCATATTTACTATTTTAACCTTCCCACAAGTAATGGGATGTTACAGTAGCGGGATGTTACAATATCATAGACTTAATTAATTTGATTTAAGAGTGATATCAAATCATAAATAAATGAACATCAACTTAATGAAAAATTACCTTTCGCTTTATTAATCAAAATAAAATTTATACAAAAGTGTTAAAGGTGATTACCTTTAGAGCACTACTCTAACATGCTATACACCACGATGTCGTCGAGATACACCACTACAAACTCATCAAGGAAGTCATATATCATATCGTTCATCAAGTTGCAAAATGTTACATGGGTGTTAGTCAATCCAAATGGTATGACTAGTAATTCGTACGATCTATACTAAGTCACGTATGTTGTCTTTTACTCATCATCCTTGGCTATTTGTACTTGTTAATACGCACTCCAAAGATCCAGTTTTGTGAAAACCATAGCCCTCGATAATCTGTCCATTAAATCTTGAACTAAAGGAACAAAATACTTGTTTTTTATTGTTACCTTATTCAAGGCTTAATAGTCCACACATATTCGAAGTGTTCCGTCTTGCTTCTTCTAGAACAACATTGGGGCACCATACGGAGCTTTAGACCATTGGACGAATCTTGCCTCCAACGGTTCACTAATCTACTTTTGAAGCTCCCTCAACTCCAATAGGGACATCCTATACAGGGCATGTACAGGTGGAATGACTCTAGGAACCAACTCTATCTTATGATCAATCTCCCGATGACGGAGAAGAGTCTTTGGTAACTCTTATGGCATCACGTCTTGAAACTCCCTCAACAAACTTGCAACTACATCTGGGACTTCCACCACGTGGTCCTTATCAATCTCCCATGTGGTAACAAGATAGGTTTCCATACCTTTCATGATGCTTATGGCCGATATATGCGCTACAACCATTGTATCATTTGTCATTCCACCAATAGATCTACAATAATTAAGAAAGAAGGCGGTTTTCCCTTATATGATCATCATGCCTTCCAAAATTGGGTACAACATTGCCTTTGCTCCCTTTAAGAAATTAATTCTTAGTATCAACTCGAAATCTTCAAGTGATATGACCATACAATTGCACTTGGCTTGTTAACTTCTTATGCTCATTGGGACGTTGTAAGCATCTCCTAACACACTTGTGCCTTACTTGTATGGGTCTTCGACACCTTAAGCCCCAACTTACGCACTGTCCCTTCCCCTATAAAAGAGTGTTTTACACCCATATCTAGCATTGTGGTTACCTCCTTCCCATTGACTTGTATTCCTATACACATCAACTTATCAAAAGTGTTAGACTCACTCTTAATCGCGTTCAACAAGGTGATCAGATTCAATTCTGCCTCTGAATCCTCTTCTTCCTCTTTGACAATGAGGATGTTTGGCTTCTCTTTCCTCTGACATTCTCTTGCAAAATGTGAATTGTTGCATAGGTAACAAGCAAGTTTCCTCTTCTTGGAGGACGTCTCCCCACTCTTGAAGTCACTATTTTGCTTGCCTTTCCCCTTTAAGTCCTTCCTTTTTTTCCTATCCCTTTTCTTCTATTAAGCTAGGCTTTTGCCCCTTCAAGAATTTTAGGAGCCTGCCTTAGTTTACTTCGTCATATAGAAATCCACCAAAGGCATCAACAGTTGAGGTTGTGCTAACCATGTTCTTCATATTTTGCCTCCGCAACTCCATTTACGCCTATAGTTGTAATTCGGATGAAAATTTGAAGAGTTTGTCTACATTTGACATATTATCAATATCAAGCATTAGAGAGCTAAACTTCTTAATGTACTCACTACAGTCAAGAAGTATTCATCTAAAGAAATTAATCCTTCAACTCATTCTTTATCTTATCCCACGTGTCGATGGGATCTTTATCCGCACTGATCTCTATAAAGGCCCTTGTTCTCTACCAAAGCTTGACATTCCCATCCAAGTATATGGCCGTCACATTGACCTTCTCAACATCGGGTATCTTAGCAGCCAGAAAGAACTAATCCATGTCCAATAAAAAGTTCTCGAGCTAGTTCAGGTTTTAAACACCTTTGAAAACTTTGGGCTCACGCACCTTTACCATGGTGCTCTTGACACGTCCAATCTCCTATTATTGGGCACCGTTTCAGGAACCCAACCTCTTGTGAATATCATAAGACTTGAGCATATCTTTACTACATCATACTCTTTAATACATTACATATAAATAATTTTCATAATTTATATTTCAATACCCTCAAAGCAAAAGGGTTTTACAAAGCTATAATGGCCTTTCAAGTCACCCAAAATACAAAATAAGCAAATTTGGACTGATGCCTTGACTCTTTCACTCCATCTCTTGCTCATCACCTAGAGGTGGGGACAGGAAGGGGGTGAGCTTGAAAGCTCGTAGGTAACAGTTTATAATAAAAATATAAGCAAAAACTTTTGAAATCATTTTACTTATTATAATAAATTTTCAGTGAGTTTATAAAGTACATGCTTTCTAGGCTTTTAGCCAAAATCCACAAGTTGCAAAATATGAATGCATCAAACTTGTCATAAGCACATAAGCATATCAAAATGGTTCGGGTGAATCCAAAACAGAACGCACTACACAATTCCCATAAGGGTCTTGTATAGCCGTGAACTTATGGGAGTTTATGAAGGAGCTCCATGCCACTAGCGGACAGGTGGAAGAAGCCTTTACCTTGATCAACGTGCATGTGACTTAACTTAAGAGATCACCACAAACTCACATAACACATATATTTCAAAATCTTGTAAGCTTGTTGCCCAAAATGACACTTCTTGTAAGCTTGCCTTTTCATATACTTGATATATATCTTGAAAACCGTTCTCGAAAACATGAATTCATGTACATTTGATCTTTTCAAAAGAAAATCACTTTTATAAATCATCACACAACCCATATAGCAAACACATAGAAAATTTCATAAATCGTTCATGGACAATGAATGTAGCACTTATGATGTAATTTGAAACATTAAACTTTCTTGATTCAAAGAAAACAGTAGTGATTTATTTACTCTATTACAAACATGTACCCACCTTAATTTCCTTGCTTATAGACGTACTCAAACATGCCTCTTCCCTTGTTCCTTTTGCCTCTTTGATCCCTTCATTCTTCACCAAATGAAGGGATCCTTAGCTCAAAGGGAAGCTCTTCTCTTCGTCTACCTTTTTCTCTTCTTGAACAACCTCAAAATCTCTCTTATAGGTTAAGGAAATTGAAACCCTAGCTTATTTTCTCTTCTTTCTCTCATTCTCTTCTTCTCTTTGTATTTCTCTATCTCTTTCATGACATTCTCTCTTTCTCTTTCTTTCTCATTTCATTATTCTCTTTGCTTATCCTTCCATTCACGTTTTTCTTCTTCATTTATAAGCAAGACAACACTTCTTCTTCCAATTATGCCCTTAATGATTGAGAATTGTCCCATTTGCCCTTCTATTTATGCCTTATGTCTTTTATACTTAAGTGTCCTACCAAAAGCACCCTGGAATATTCTGACATAACTCTTTCTTCTACAAAAGTGTTCTCCCTTGTCTTAAGTTTCCAATGAAACCAAAATTAATCCATTTGATTCAGTGATTCAAAAGATACACTTCAAACATTTTTGGACTGCTCTTGTCCAATTCTGTATACTAGGCACAACTTCTATCTTGAATTTAAACATCATAGAGACTTGATTAGATTCTAATTTCTTCATACCATTTGTAGCTCCATGTATCTAGTTTACCAAAAATTAGAAATCATGTCGTTTGGAGCTCCACCGATCCAGAAATCATCAAAATACTGAGGTATATTCAGTGGAATAACACCATTTCCTATTATTTAAGAGTACACTCACCATACCAGCCCCACATTTTTCACTCAATCTCTCTCACGAAAATTCAAATGGCTATGATTTTTGGCAAAGATGTGGAGAAATGTCTTACTAATACAATGGTTGAAGAATCAAATCATTTGGGTGTCTAGAGAAGAAGTAATGGCCAAAAGAATCAAACATATTTTTGTCCTCAATCATATTGAACCCATTTTGGGGAAACAGCCATAACTTTCTCTTGAAATTTCTGATTAAGGTGTTCTTTAGATGGATCGAAAGAGGACTTCAAGATCTACAACTTTTATGAAGACCACAAAGATAGATTTTATCGTATGAAGGGTCAAAAATGGAACAGAAAATAGGTTAGTCGAAAACACAGAAGAAGCAAAGCATAGAAGAAGATGTGTCATCACAGAAGAAACAAAAAGGCATAAAAAGCAAAACATAGAAGAAGATGACGTCATCACAGAAGAAGCAAAAGGCAGAAGAAGCAAAACACAGAAGAAGATGATGTCATCACATAAAAAATATAGAAGAAGATAACGTCATCATAGAAGAAGCAAAATATAGAAGATACAAAACACAGAAGAAACAAAAAGACAAAAGATACATCTTCCTTTACAAGGACCATAACTTTCAACCTAGAAGTCAAAAAATTTCATACTATATATCGTTGGAAAGATAAAAGAAAGATATACAGCTTTCTAGAAGACAATTTTCTCTAATTCAGCTTATAACAATCCAGAATTTCCCTCGAATTCAGAATATGAACTTTACATTCATCCACCAATGTACTGCACCCAGTTCTCAAATTCATGACAAATTTTGAGATTCTTAAATACATAATTTAAATTCGATGTCTTCATAAGAAATGTATCCCTATGTTTCTAGTTTAATCAAAATCAAAAATTATCTCGTTTAGATAACTAGAGAAAAAGTTGTGGATAAAAGACTTAAGCATACGCCGTGAATATTTTCCAGATCAACCACCCATTTTGTTTCACAATCTTTCCTTAACACAACTCATACCAAGGTCACCTTTTCTACTTCATTTACTACTCATTCTCAACTCCATCTCAAATCAATATCATCTAAAGAAAATATATAGTCCATGATTAATCATGAACACAAACAACAGAACATACACCTATGTACATATTCTTCATCAACTTACTACACAAATTCAATTTCATTTTTGCTTTCATTCTACTTCTAACTTTCACTTTAATACTTCTCATTTCAAAATCTCTTATCCACTAGAAACACCAAAGTAGAACATGGACATATCCACATTTCTCATTTATTAGTTATAGTCTTCTAAGAAAAGTTCGAGATCTAACAAATACAGAATGAGAAACTATAGACACCTAGGTTAAGCACTAGAAATATATTAACTTAAGTGGTAATTAGTAGTCAGATTTTCATAATTAATTCAGATAATAACTTGTTGAAGACGAAAGTTAGATTAGTTTATTACTTGAGTTAATTTAAAACCCAACTGTTAATTTTAGTAAGACAACTAAACAATCATTTCCCTTAATCATGCATAGGAGATTAAATTAGTGAAGTTAATTCTCAAGAGTCTTCCATTTTGAATAATCTATTTGTTTTTGCTTCTGATTGAAGTAGTTTACTTTTCAGTTCAATTGTGTGATTTGCTTTAAAGTCTTTTACTCAATAATCGAGATAGAGTGTTTAGGATTGCATTTATTTTTGTTTTTGTTCAAAATTAATTTAAGTTGACTAATTTCACTGAGATGACCTTAGAAAATCACTACAACTACCTCATATACTTGTGAGTAGGGTGGGCTAGGTAATTTTCATAGGCATAAAAAGTTTTTGGATTGTTTATGTTTGTTCATGCATGTATGTTTTATTGTGTTATTTTATTAATGTGTTTTATTAATTTTCGTTGTTAATTTAGTAATGTCTTATTTTATTAACATGTTTTATTGCGTGTTTTGTTAATAATTTAGCATGTCCTTTAGTTAGTTTAAACTAGGTGGGAGGTCTCTAGAAGTGAACTCATTTAGTTTATGCTAAGAAGGAGATCTCTAGATAGTGAACTTGTTCCTTTCATTGATAACATACATCGAATACGAATAGCTTAAGGGGAGTCTAAAGACGATTGCAAGGAACCTAAGTGTGAAGATCAATTTAATAACCAAAAGATGGGTGAAAGGTAGTTAGTGATGAAGGAGTATGTCGGATCTATGATCGGTACTGCCACTTCGTGCATCTATTTAGGAAAGCCAGCCAGAAACTATGAACTGAAGAGCATCACAACATGCTACCATCTTTTTATGGGGTTCCTAAGGAAGACCCTTTGAACTTCATTCGAGAATTCCATATCACTCTACAAACCTTCCCTTTGGATGACTTAGACAAAGATCAACTCAGAATGAGATGTTTCCTATACACATTAAAGGATCAGGTCAAGGCGTGGTTGATGACTCTTCCACTCGGCTTATTGACTATAAGGGAGGAGGTGTATAACAAATTTATGGGAAAATTCTATTCCCATCAAAAGACCTTTGAGTTGTGCATCAAGATGGCTACCTTCACTCAAATGGAGGGAGAGCCATTCCATAAGGCATAGGAATGCTTCAAGCTCTTGCTAATCTAATGCCCACACCATCATTTTCTACTTCACATGCTAAACCAATTCTTTTATGATGGATTGACGCAACAGTGCCAGTACACAGTAGATATTGCAGCAGGAGGAGCTGTAGGAGAGAGGATGATCGAAGAAATGTATGAAATCTTCAAAATGTTAGGAGCCAATTCTCAACAAAAGAGTGTTAGGGGAAGAAATTCATGAAGTGAGCTCGAATCAATAATTGGCTATGTAGTTAGCTGAGTTGACAAGGCATGCGAAGATGCCAACTATAAGGCTACCCTAAGACGTTCCCAATCAAGAGATGCATGGTATATGTAGAACTTTTATTCATAGAGCTAATGTTTGTTCGTATTCTTACAAACCTTTGGTAGATGGGGAAGAATAAGTTCACCCACTTAATGATTTTCAACTAAAGGAGTGAAATGATTCATACTCGAACACCTACAACCCTGGTTGGAGAAACCACCCTAATTTCTCTTGAAATATCAACAATCCACCGATGCAACCCTAACCACAATATCATAATTTTCAAAGGACAAAATTTTCCCAGGGCAACCCTCGTTTTACAACCTACTGAGAAAGACTTCTTTCGAGGAAAGCCTAAATGCATTCATTCATGTCACAACTCAAAATCAAGAA
Source organism: Erythroxylum cassinoides (assembly GCA_027478405.1). Classification (NCBI taxonomy): domain Eukaryota; kingdom Viridiplantae; phylum Streptophyta; class Magnoliopsida; order Malpighiales; family Erythroxylaceae; genus Erythroxylum; species Erythroxylum cassinoides. The sequence continues at coordinate 46,978,037 of JANIPM010000006.1, forward strand.
ACGGACAACAAGAGATTCAACTCCTTATAATAAAAGGATTAAGATTCAAGTAAGGCAACTTGTAGCTCAAATGCATAACAATCAAAAAGGAAGGTTACCCAGTTAACTCGAGCAAGCCCAAGCAATTGCCATTCTAAGAAGTGATAAAGTGAATGTCAATTATGTTGAGTTTCCTTCTGAGCTGTCTGATACTAATAATCAACAGAAGCAAAGCCTCACTAAAGAAGAAGATGAGCAGAATGAGAAATGCAATGGGAGAAACTCTTCAGGTCACATTTAAAGGGGTAAAAAACTTAAGCATGACATTAAGGACAATGAAAGGAAAAAACTGCACAAGGCCATGGATCCTTATTTACCACCAATTCCATATTTAAGTTGCCATAAGGAATCGAAAAAAGATGAGCAATTTTCCTATCTGTATAGCATGTGTTATAAGGTTAATATTAATTTACCCTTGTTTGATGTGATTAGGAACATTCCGACTTATTTCAAATTTTTCAAGCAACTAAGCACCAAGAAACAAACGTTTGAGCCTAACGAAAAGGTGTTGGTTTCAGAAGTAGCAAGTGCAATTCTGCAGCAACATTTACACCCAATCTAAAAGACCTAGGATGTTTTATTGTGAAAGTATCAATGGGTAATGGTGATGAGGTTAAGAGTATGCTTGATCTTGGAGCGAGCATAAACCTTATGGCTAACTCTATTTATGAGAAATTGGATCTAGGAAAGTTAAAAACTACGAACGTATGTTTACAATTAACTAATAGGTCAATCTATTATCCGAAAGGAATAATAGAGGACGAGTTAGTGAAAGTTAGAGGATTGATTGTTCCCATAGACTTTGTTGTCCTAGAGATGGGAGAAGTGAAGGAAAAACAAAAAGAGCACTCTACACTCTTAGGGAGGCCTTTTATAGCCACTACTAATACCTTAATTGATGTAAAGTGGGAAATTGAGCATGAATATTTTGGGAGAAATAGTAGAATTTTAAATCTTTAATGTTGAACTTATTTCTACTATTAATATTTCTAAATACTGTTCTTTTGTTAATCAAATTGATACTGCATATTGAGATTTTGCCCTGCAAAAAAAGGAAGAAAAGGAGTTGGACTTGGTGAGAGAAATTGATAAGTGCTGTCAATTACTGAATTATACAACTAAAGGAAAGGTTGGTAATTTCTTAGAGAAGAAAAGTAATAAAGAGAAGCCAACAGTGGAATCGATCACTTTAACAATCCACCTTTAGCATAACGATTGAAGTGTCGAAGCCTTAAATGGGACATAACCTATCTAATTTTTGTTTTTTTTTTACAATTAGTTGTTTGATAGTTCTTTTTTGTGAAACTCATCTTAATTTATTTGCTTTATATTCACATACCTACCTTTCAATCTCTTCTACTTGTCTTCATCGCAGCTATCTCCACTCCTTAATGTAGGACACCATACTTATTATTATGCTTCACACCGCATCAACGTAACCACCACCCACACTTTCGTATCATATTTCTATCTCTTTTTTTTTATTTTTATTGCGTATTAGTTTAACGTCTTTTAAGTTTTTAATGCTTGTCTTTGTTCATGTTAATTTTTTTCTTTTGTCTTAAACCCCTCTTTTACTTTTTTTGTATCACATTAGGAATAGTGTGATGTTTGTGTGTGTGTGTATATGGGGGTGTTGGGGGGGTATTAGTTAAAAAAATATTTTTTATTTGTGTATTGTGTATTTGTTTTCACATTTAGTAATTAGAGATGCATGGTTATTAAATAAACTCAATATGGATTAGCAATGCATAATATGAGTGAATAAGTATACTTGCATGCTTAGACTGATTAACTTAGATTTCAGATAAAAGGACATTAGCTTATTGTGATAGATGAATGACACTTTTCATTTGGTAAGAATTTGAGCATTTTTGAACTATTAAACACTTGAAACACCAAATTCAAGTATTCTTTATTGAGAGTCTCTTTCATGATTGAGAAACTCTAGAACTTGCTTGCAAATACTAGTTGAGATCATATAATCTTATGCAAATACTCCCTGGGACCCATTGCAAGGAGAAACAATTCCAACTATATATGGTAGAAGATGAAGAACCCGTTAAAGAGGAACTTGTGAGTGAAGAGCATGAAGATAGAGCACCCTTCAATCTTAACATCTCACTAGAAGCAATGTGGGGCTTAAAAGACGAAACAGAATATAAGCAGCTAAGGATCATGGGGAGTCATTAAACGAAGCCCCTACACATCCTCACAAATAATGGGAGTACCCATAATTTGTTAGATGAAAAAGTGTTCCATAAGATAAATGCAAAGGTAATGAAAATAAATCCTATAGGTAACCATAGGAGGTGGTTCAAAACTAGACTGCAGGCAAGTATGCAACAATTTTGTGTGGAAAATGCAAAGATTATAGTTCTCTACAGATGCACTGTTCATCAAGTTAGGAGGCTGTGATATGGTTTTGGGCATTCATTGGTTGATCAACCTCAATGATGAACTGTGTAATTTCAAAAAGTGCATAATGGAATTTCAATGGGAGGGCAAGGTTGTAAGATTAACTGGAAATCCAGAAGAACAAGCAAGGGAAGTTTTTGGTAAGAACCTTCACAAGTTAATTAGAAATTCTAACCAAAATGCTCTATTAATGTTGCATTTGTCAAACCCCATAGAATTTGACATGTAACATCTTATGTTAAATGATGAAGTCCATACCCAAGATGAGATAGAAGGGTTGCTAGCAAAATTCGGTGATGTTTCTCAAGAACCAAAAGAATTAATGGCAAAAGGAGCATGCAATCATGCCATTCATCTCAAGCAAGGAGTGGAGATTATAAACATCATACCTTATTGCTACTTAAGGGAACATAAAGATGCTATAGAAAATTCAGTGCAAGAATTGTTGGAGCAAGGTTTCATCCAGAAGAGCGTCATCCCTTATGCATCACCAATCATCCTTGCGAAGAAAAAAGACAACACTTGGAGAATGTGTATTGATTACTGAGAATTAAACAAGTATACTGTCAAGAGTAAGTTTCCTATTCCATTAATAGAGGAGTTACTGGAAGGATTGAAGGGATGGAGCTCGTATTCCAAGCTGGACTTATGGTCTGAGTACTACCAGATCCAGATGAAGGAAAACGGTGTGTAGAAAACAACATTCTGAGCACATGAAGGCTAGTTTTAATTTTTGGTGATGCCCTTCGACCTTATGAACACTCCTTCCACTTTTTAGAGTCTTGTGAACAAAACCTTTAAGGCTTATCTACGTAAATTCTTGCTTATTTTCTTCAATGATCTTTTTATTTACAGTGTCAATTTCCAGCAACACCTAGAGCACTTGTGACAAGTTCTGAGAGTCTTACAACAATAATAGTTATTTATCTGGGAAAGCAAGTGTACATTTGGAGTAAGAAAGGTGGATTACCTAGGGCATTCTATCTCAGAGAGACATAGACAGATGAAAAATAGAAACTATTCAATAGTGACCACAACTGCTTATATTGAAGGAACTCTGAGGATTTTTGAGACTGACGGGATACTATAGGAGATTTATAAAAAATTATAGAATTATAACTAAGCCATTAAATGTGTTGTTAAAGAGGCAAAAGACCGAGAAATGGGAGTGGAAAGAGGAGCAACAGAAGGCGTTTGAACAATTTAAGGAAAAATTAATAGCGACACCAATGTCATCATTACCAGACTTCACCGAATCTTTCATAATTGAGCCAGACACTTGTGACAAAGGTATTGGAGCTGTGCTTCAATAGGACGGGCATCTTATAGCATTTCTGAGCAAGGCACTGGCACCCAAGCACTAGGGACTGTCCACTTATAAGAAGGAATTTATGGCCATCATGAAGGTCGAGAAGCAATGACGCCATTACCTGAACGACAGGTTTTTTAGGTGCAAATAGATCATCGAAGCTTGAAGTATCTTTTGGAGCAATGCATCTCAACACCATTCTAGAAAAATTGGCTCTCAAAACTCATTAACTACAAATTTGAAGTAACCTGCAAGAGTGGAAAAGAAAATCTAGCAGTAGATTCCTTATCTTGAATCTTAAACTAACAATGTCGATGTCACATATACAAGCAACATTATTGGAAGAGATTTATGAAGGTTGGGAGAAAGACACCACTATAAAAGATATCACATGGAAATTGGAAGGACAGGAAATGTCCTCTGATAATTACAAATAGAAGGATGGAATTTTAGTATGGAAAGGAAGAATTATGGTCGGTTGTGATAAGGAGCTTTGGAAGAAAATTATAACAATGGCTCAGGATAATCCTCAAGCGGAAAACTTCGAAGTGACGACAACAATCAAGAAAATAAAAGGCCTTTTCACTGGAAGCAAATGGCTAAGGATGTTAGAAACCATGTAAAAAACTGCATACTTGTTAATGAAGCAAGTATGATCATGCAACATATCCGAGTTTAGTCCAACCCTTACCAATACCTGAAGGATGCTAGAGAGAAAAACCATGGACTTCATAGAGGGATTGCCATCCCCTGGAGGAAAGTCATCCATATATGTAGTAGTGGAAAAATTAAGCAAATATGCACATTTCATAGTGATCAGACACCCGTACACAACACAGCATATTGCACAAGTGTTTATGGATCATATTTTCAAATTGCATGGGATGCCAGAAAAATAATTAGTGATCGGGACCCTTCTTTTTAAGTAGATTTTGGCGGGAGATGTTTAGACTATAGAATGTGAAGTTGTAATTTTTAATAGCCTACCATCCACAAACAAATGGACAGATTGAAGCATTAAACAAGACATGAAAGATGGATTTGTGGTACTTTTGTAGTAACAAACCACGGAAATGGACAAGCTAGATAACAATGGCAGAATGGTGGTTCAATAGGACACACCATACGATCATAAATACTACCCCCTCGAAGTTCTCTATGGGTATCCACCACCATTGTATGTACCTTACGTGAGACTCGAGTGACGCTTGGATTGATCAAGCATTCCAGGTGAGGCAAGCAGAACTCCAAATTGTCAAATTTCATTTAAATAAAACAAAATAGAGGATGAAGGTGCAAGCAAACAAGAAGAGATCAAAGATGGAGTTTGAAGAAGGGTAGTGGGTTTATGTAAAGTTATAACCCTATAGATAACATTCACTACAATGAAGTCAAAATCAGAAGCTGGCGCCTCTCTACTATGGACCTTTCCTAATCATCACCAAAGTTAATAAAGTAGCTTACACATTGAAATTTCCAGAAAAATCCACTATTCACCCTACTTTTCATGTATCATAGCTAAGTAGTTTTGTTTATGAAAATATACTTACATTTAGCCACCTACCGCCTATTGTGATAGACGTGGAGAAAGTTCCATTAGCAATATAGGATAGAAGGATGGTGAAACAACACAATAGGGCAGCCACACAATTATTAGTGTAATGGCAAGGAGAAACCAATAAGGAAGCTACGTGGGAAATGTTGTTTGAGCTTCAGAAGTGGTTCCCGGAGATCATCTTAATGGACAAGGTGGTTTTTGAAGATGGAGGGGATGTTACAAGCATCTGACCAATGCAATGCAGAAAGGAGGAAGAAGAACAAAAACGACATTGAAGAATCCATATTAGTAAATAAGCAAATACATAACATAGTGACAATGACCATGGCAAAAGGACTCACATGACCTGTATCCAGAACCTTCTTCAAACTCTATTAATAGCCATTGTAACATAATATTAAGTAATGAAAAATCATGAGTTTATTGTCTGATTCTATTTCTCTCTCTCTAGCTCTCTTTCTCTTTCAAAGTTTGTTGCGTGAGTGGTACAAAAGGGTGTGTGGGTTAGAAGATTCATATCAGGGCGATGTAATTAAGATAGAGGAAAAAGAATGAACAATACTTGTAGAAACGATCAAAGACAAATGAAGAAGAATCAAGATGAGTGTCTGATTTTTAGGGATTTGTTGGATAAATTTTAAAGATTTATATAGATGATTTTAAGGAAATTTTAAGGAAGCAATTTTTATTATATATTTTTATATAATTAATAAATTAATTTAAAAAAAGCTAAAATGACGCATTAGCTGCCAAGTTGGCTACTGAGCTTCTTTGACATTCCATGTGTTCTAAAATAACAATGGCATCAAGCCTAATTTATAGAAATGTGACGAAGTGACCCTTTTTAAAAGTAAATTGTACCACTTTAAAAATATTAGGGAATAAATTGATTCCAGAGACAAGAAAATTTCTTATACTTTTGATCAAATATGAAGGGAAACATTAAATATTTTATCTTATTGGCCACACACATTCATTTGCAACATTGCTTGATCATTGTCTTTTTCTATCCAATTATGCCTTCCTGCTGCTTCACTTGCTTACTGCTTTCTTCTAACGACCTTTATACTCTAAGCTTCTAAATCCAACAACACCTTTTCACACATTCCTTTTCATTTTTTGCTTCACATTTCTTTGCTTACTTGCTACTAATTTCTTCTCCTTAAGCATCTATAAGAGATTTAGCTCTTAAGGTGTACCTATAAAAAAAATCTTCCGGTCCTTGCTATTGTCTAATGGAAAATAATTTCCCACCTTTGAACTCTAGCATCCCGCTACCTATTGAACCTCTTTTTTCCAAAGATATACATGGTTTTTCATCGAATGTTGATTACAATGCAGATGTGATTTAACCCATCCATAAATCCTTGGAGATTAAGCTAAAGTATATTCCACCTTCTAAAGTAGTTGGTCAGAGGATAGTTTCCCCACCATTGAAAATCCTGAAAGTAGTACAGACATATGGAGTTCTACTTTACTTGACTTTTTTTCTTGATAGAAAGGTAGCTTTCCCTGTGATGAAACAGTGGGCCTTTCATAATTGGATAGAGCTTAGGCTGTTAGAGGCATTTGTAAATAATGAAGATGTGTTTTTGTTTAAATTTGCAATATATAAAAATTCTAAAAGGTTTATCTAAGCTGGTCTATGACATGTTATTAATAAACCTTTACTTCTCCAATTATGGAGACATGGACTGAAAATAGAGGAAATCAAATAAGATAACATTCCTATATGGATATGTATCCATAAAGTCCCTTTGGAATATTAGACAATAAGTGGACTCAGTTACCTTGCAAGTTATATTGGCAAGCCTATCTCGATGGATCAAACAACTGCTGAGACAATAAGTGGACTCAGTTTCCGTAATGTTTGAATTACCTAAGTCCATACCATTGATAAGACTCAACGAGGATCATCAACTAGTTAAGGATCAGCTGAGAGTTCCCAATGCTTGGAAGCCTCAACCTACTGTAAAGAAGGTCTGGAGGCCCACAAGTAAAGTGTTTATAATAGGAGATTTCCAAGAGCTATATGGGGGGGGGGGGTATGCAACAGGATCAATACAATGGTGATCATGTACAAAACAACAATGCACCTCTTAAAGGAGGTAATAGTAGTAGAAATTAGGAAGCCAGTGCTGATATAGGAAATATTGGGGTATGCAACAGGAACAAAACAATGGTGAACTAGTACAAAACATCAATGTCTCTCTCTCTCTCTCGACCTAACAATAGCAATAATATAACAGCCTAGATCACCTGCTTACAGATATTGTCTGCTTTGGACCTTGGCCTAGCCAAGCCCTCACGGTTTTGCTTTTCTTAAGACCTTCCCAGGAGATCACCCATCCTAGAACTACTCTCCCCCGAGCACATTTAACCTTGGAGTTCTGGTGGGATCCAGTCCGTTAGGCCATGAAAAATGCATCTATAAGGGAGAGGTATTTGTACCCTTATAAGGTATACTTCGTTCCTTCTCCAACTGATGTGGGATCTCACACTCTCCACCCCCTTAGGGCTTAGCTCTCTTTAGGGTCTAGCCTAGCTGGCATAATAGTTCGAGTACTGGCTCTGATATCATTTCTGTAACAGCCCAGATCACTCACTTACAGATATTGTCCGCTTTGGGCCTTGACTCAGCTAAGCCCTCACGGTTTTGCTTTTCTCGAGGTCTTCCTAGGAGGTCACCCATCCTAGAACTACTCTCCCCCAAGCACATTTAACTTCGGAGTTTGGATGGGATCCAGTCCGTTAGGCCATAGAAAACGCGTCTGTAAGGGAGAGGTATTTGTACTCTTATAAGGCGTACTTCATTCCCCTCTCTAACTGATGTGGGATCTGACACTCATCTCACACTCTACTCTCCAGCTGGTCCTACCGACTTGGAGCTACCTTCTATCCCTAGACCGATGGTCAGTTAGAGAGGACTATTCAGACATTGGAGGACATGTTGAGAGCATGTGTGATGGAAGTCCAAGGGAGTTAGGATCGGCACTTGCCTTTGACAGAGTTTGCTTATAACAATAGTTATCAGACAAGTATCGGTATGCTACCATATGAAGCGCTATATGGGAGGAAATGCAAGACACCTTTATGTTGGGATGAGGTTGGTGTAGCCACAATCGAAGGAGTCAAATTGATAGAAGTCACCACTTAGAAGATCAAAGTCATTTGAGAGAAGATGAAAGTCGCCCAGAATCGGAAAAAGAGTTATGCGAATAAGAGGCGATGACTATTAGAGTTTGCAGTTGGTGACATGGTTTTCTTCAGATATCACCATGGAAAGGTATTATCAGATTTCAAAGCTGAGGGAAGCTAAACCCTCGATATATCAGACCTTTTTGTATCCTAGACGTTGTTAGGCCTGTGGCGTATCATTTGGAACTGCCACCAGATTTGGATAGATAATGTGTTCCATGTCTCGATGCTTAAAAAGTATTCACTGGATCCATCTTATATTTTGCAGACACCTCTAGTAGAGCTGAGAGAAGACTTGAGTTTTGAGGTGAAACTCGTGCAGATTTTGGAATAACAACAAGGTCAAGGAGATGACATGGGAACTTGAGCATACAATGAGATGTCAATGCCCCCATTTATTTGTGCTCTCAACTTAGGAGTTTCGAGGACGAAACTCTTTTGAGGAGGGGAGGACTTGTAACACCGAACTCTTTAAGCCCTTTTGTATTGGCCTGTACTTGGAGATGCTAGTGTATATTGATATATATATGGTTGTATATGAGTTCAAAGATGTATTTAAGCCATTTGGGTGTATATGTAAATGATTTATAATGTTAGATGCCCGTATATGAACTTGGAATTCATCAGTAATGCGGAATCTTGGAGATTTCCGACATATGAGCTTTTAAGTGGATAAAACTGAGTCCATTGGATGGATATGACCATAGTGGTTAAATTAAATGAGTTCTAATGCCTTGGAGGTGATTATACATGATTTATAGACTCATGGGACACTTAGAAAGCTTAATTGGAAAAGTTGATGCATATAAGGGCTTATTTGCAAATTGTCAAAAGTTAAAGGACTTAAATGTAATTTTTCAATTCTTGGAGGACCAATTT
>JANIPM010000006.1:46991649-47006561 GCA_027478405.1 Erythroxylum cassinoides
AAATAACTTATATTTAAATAATAGTAAATCATATTATGAAAAAATACAAAAACAAAAAACAAAAACTACTTTTTATGGTTTTCATAATTTTTGAAAACAGGAAGAAACCAAAACCAAAAACATAAACTAAAAATTCAAACAAACAAGATTTTTTTTCTGAATTTGAAAACAAAAACAGAAAACTAAAAATAAAAATGGAAATAAACACCCCCTTAGCTATCATCCAACTAGAGAATGGAAACTAGATGTTTGAATCTATCACCAGGAGGAGATCTAATAGGAAGAAGAAGACTCCTCTCCTGGACCCTATGCTATGAACATTCTTGCTTGGAATGTAAGGGGTGTTAATACCCTCACCAAAAATCTTCTTGTAAGCAATTTGATTTTGTAGAATAAGATTCAGATTATTGATATTTGGATACTTGAATCAAAGAGGGAAATGACAACCTGCTTAAGTATTTCCCAACTTATCGGAGAGAGATCACCAACCAAAATTCTCACGTTAATGATAGATTAGTAATCCTCTTTAATCTTGTTTGATACTTCTGTTGTTTTTACACGTCCCATAATCTTTTTTGAGTAGGTAATTGATCTAGACATATTAGTAAGTCAGACTCTTTATCATTTCTTCATTTCATTTATGTATGCTTATAACACCTCTTATTAGAGGGATTTCCATTGGAATCAAATTAAGAACAAAGCACCCTCTATTAGAATTCCTTGGATCATCACAGGAGATTTTAAATCCATTCTTAAACTAGAAGTAGCTAAGGGTACAAGATATGTGGGAGTTCCATGTTCAAACCTTAGGGATTGTATTGAAGAGGCTCAACTTGTTGACATTCCAACAAGTGTTAATTTCTTTAAATGGAGTAATAAGCAATCTGGGGTGAATTTTATTAGGAAAAAGTTAGATCGTGGTCTAAAATGGATGATGGATTTTCCAAAATGCTTTTCCACTTACATTGAAGCAGTTTCTGTAATCATAGACTTATTATTACTTAAATTTTTGCAATTAACCGTAAGAAACCTTTCAAGTTTAATGATTTCTTGATTGATCTAGTTGGTTTTGAATATGCTATCTGGAATGCATTGAAAGTAAAATTGTTTGGCTCTAAACAATATATTCTTTTGATAAAACTAAATCTCATTAACTTGGAATTAAAGGTTCTCTTTAAAAACAATGATGGTAATACACATCATCTATTGAACACTACTAAGAGCTATTTGGATAACATTAAATAGTAGTTTTACAATAAATTTGGGTCCATCCAACTATAGGAAATGGAGAGAGTGGCTTTATATAATTATTTGAAGGCCCTTTGGTTTGATTATTCACTAATGAAGCAAAGATCAAAACTTTAATGGATAAAAAACGGAGATAGAAACACTAATATTTTCCACAGATCTATCATTACTAGAAGAGATGCTAATAAGATAGTGTCTCTTGAATTTGAAATTGTTCAGATGAAATTACAAGCTAATTTGCTTTTAGTGCCTCTTCTTCAAAACATATTTCAAAGTTGTCTATCTTCTTAAGAGGATGATTCTTTAATTCGGCCTATCACTATACATGAAATTGAAGAAACTATAAAGTCTCAACATCCCTACAAAGCCCCTGGTTTGAATGGTTTCAATGTGAACTTCTTTATAAAGACCTAGGTACTCATAAGAAATATGGTGACAGATGCAATCCTAGAATTTTTTTAACAAAGGTACCTATTTTACTGCATTTAACAAAACCTTTATCATTCTTGTTCCTAAAAGTGATGAGCTCAAATATTTCTCTGATTTTTGACCTATATCTTGCTGCAATTCAATTTAGAAGCTGATCTTTAAAAACTTAGCCCATAGGTTAAGGAATGTACTTCATTAACATATTAGAGACTCTCAACGTGCTTACATTCCTAGTAAGGCTATTGTGATAATGTCTTGATCTTTCAAGAATTGATTAGATCTTATTCCAAAGGGAGGGAAAATTGCTGCATTAAGATTGATATTAAATGTGGAATGGGACTTCGTCACTAACATCTTAGCTACTATGAATTTTGTAAGATTATTCATTTAGTGGATTATATAATGCATTTCTTCACCTTATTTTAGCGTTCTTGTCAATGGACAACCCACAAACATCTTCAAAAGTTATAAAGGAATTAGGTAAGGTGATCCCATATCACACTGTCTTTTTACCTTGGTGATGGAGACTTTTAGCATATTACTATAGAGAGTTATGGAAGGGACTAAGGGCTTTAAATTTCATTCTAAGTGTAGAAAGCTCAAACTATTTAAATTTCATTCTAAGTGTAGAAAGCTCAAACTATGTTACTTGTGTTTTGTTGATGACCCTAAATTATGCTCCAAGGTTGATCCTATTTATGTCTTAGTTATTATGAAAGCCCTTAAGATGTTCAACAGGATGTCAAGACTTCACGTTAATTATGCAAAGAGTGGTTTTATTTTTGTTAGAAAGAGCCTTGAATCTATATCCATTCTATTGTCCTTTATTGATCTCAACAAAAAATAACTTCTTTTCATGTATTTTAGGATTCTATTATAGATTCTAGATTGGTTTCAAAAGACTATCCTTGCTTAATTGACAAGATCAATCTTAGAATAGCTTTATGGAGTTTTGGAAACCTCTCTATATCTAGAAGTGCATAACCTATTATCTCCATCCTCAATTCTATCAATGTGTACTGGGCTACTTATATTGCTTTTCCCTCAAAGGTCATCGAAATAATTGACAAAATTCTTAATAAGTTCTTGTGGACTGGAGGTAAAGGAAATCTTTGTAAGGTGAAAATCAAATGAGGGAATGTTTGCTTACCCATATGTAAAGGTGGTCTCAATATTATTTCTCTTAAATTATTCAATATTGTTCTACTCATCCATAGATTATGGAGGTTGCTCATTGATAAGTAGTCACTTTGGTGCAGATGGAACCATACTTATTCTATAAAGAAAATGAATCTATGGAATCTCAATGCATATTACTTAGCTTCCGCCACACTAAAATCTATTCTTAAGATGAGAAAAATGATCAGAACACACTTTATTCACCTTATTGGACAATAGAGAGAACACATTTTTCTAGTTTGATAATTGGTTATCAGTTAGCCCTTTGGATAAATTGAATGAAGTTGATTATCTTAAATCCTTTATTGGATCACAAATTTCTATGACTCAAGCTAAGGGATCAAATTATGCTTGCTCCAATTCCTACTTCATTGAAGATTGAATTATGCTGACTTATCTCAATTTGGAGAATGAAAGAATCATGTGGAAGCATACCTAGAATGGCGAGTTCACCAATAAGTTCTGCAAATAGATTATTACAAACAACCTACCGACTCTTCCATGGACTAATATGGTCTAGTTTATTCATCACCATCCTCGAGCTTCAACAACTTTTATAGCTTGCCATGTTAAAAAGGTTGCATACTATTGACTGAATTGCTACATTCATATATCTTACTAACTAATGCATCTTACGCAAAAGAGATAAGGAGACTCCAGATCTCTTATTCTTCAGGTGTAGCTATGTTAACAACATTTTAAAAGGCTCTATTACAAAAATGTGTAATTGTTGAAGACCCGAATGACTTAAACCAGATCAATAAGTGTCGAACTGAAATGAGATTCCATAGTAAAATAACTAAGATGGTGTTTATGTATTTCTCAATCATTTCTAGTCAGTGCTATATAGATAAAAGGAATAATCATATTTTCATAAAAAAGCCTCTCCAATTAGCAATTTAGCTACCAACTATTGCAGAGGTTTAGAACTCATTAGTATTAATATGTATAGAGACTTGGATTTGCATTTTCTCAGCTCACATTGGAGTGTCTTGGTGTTGCTTTTTTTCTTAGTCTTGATTAAAGTGTAAGCTCGTGGTTAGCTTATTAGCCCTTGTAATCTCCATGTTGGCATGTACTGTCAATAATTTATTGTTTGCCTTTTATGACTTAATTTAATTATACTTTAAAAAAAAGATAAAAGCAACAAAAAATAAAGAAAAATCTTAATGGAACTATAAACTTCAAATAAAATCAGAAATTATTTATAATGTGGTAGAGGACCCGACTAATTTTTCTTATTTTCGATCCAAGTGGAAGAAGATACAATACATGACTGCTTAGTTCTCCCATCCAACCCACATGACAAGAAAACACTGTCATGGTCGAAAGATTGAAATAGTCAAGCTTTGGGCCCCATAAAACGAAAAGCCTAGCCATTTGTTTATTCCGACGACTACTCAACAAGACTTGGTTTTCATTTTTAATAGTAGTGCGTCCGAGTGAACACCGAATTTTGGGACAAAACAACACTCCAGTACAAACTCTGTTATAAGTCTCTCTTCTTTTCCCTTGGACATGCCATTGACATGAAAGATTGAATCGCTCCTTAAAGAAAATAAGTTCCGACATGAAAACTGAATAATAGGAATCAATTATCATGCTTTCTTCCATGGACTTAAAGCAATGCTCAATCTTGGAAGAGTCCAAGGATGGTTCAATATCCTGCATAGTAGAAACCTAACTCATTCACCGCATATTAGCTTGGAAAATTCAACATGTCATAAATGATAAAAGGAAGGTGACATTATGTTCTAATGAGCATTAAAATAAACATTTTTTAAAACATAATTTTTCGAACACACAGAACACTGAACCAATCTGGTGTTTTACAAATTTTCACAGAAAGTAGAAGACGCAAAAAATGGAAATCGACGGGTGAACCAACCGATGTTCGTATGCAAAAGAGAGACAGTGCGAACGGAAGGAATCTTAAATGGTGAATGGACATAAAATCAACGGGACAATTTGATAGCTGCGGAGGATGTGATGTCATGTATTTATATGTTTTCTTGTGGCTACTGTTCGTTATCGTTAGCATAGAAACTTTTGGCGATGGCATTGAAAAATTTCCTACCACAACCACCTGGTCGACTAAATTGAGTAAAAACCTGTTTGCCGTGAATTTCCTTTCCATTAGCCTCTCTTAGAGCCTTGGTTGCGTCTCTTACAACATAGAACTCCACAAACCTTTGTTGCTTCTTTAAAGGTGCCATGCTTCTTACGATAAAAACCTCAATTTTTGAAGGATAGAACAATGAGTACTAAAGTTTTGAGAACCAATTCCGTTTAAATAATAGAATGCCACATCAACAACTTGTAGGTCCCCCTAATGTGTAAAAATTAAAAAATAACTACTTGTACATGACATGACATTTAACTGATGGAGAGTAACTCTTATAAGGGCTGACTTGTTTTCTTACATTTAAGACCTTATTGAAGCCATTTGGTGACTATAAGGCTTGGATTCATGTGGAACACTTTGTTGCATAATTAGAAGCCCAAAATGCTGCTCAAGAAGGATGAGAAGGCCGGCCAAAGTGATCTCATTTTATCTTTGGTCAGGAATTACTGATTTGGTTTAAATTTATTGATTTTGGTCCAGTTTTGCCAACTTTACTACTTATTTTCACCTATTTAATTTGTTATTTTCCTATTTTACTATTGTCATTTTAATTATGAGTTTGTGACTTTAATTATGTGGTTTCAAAGCCTTAAAAAAACTAGAAAAGTGAATGAACATTTTCGTAAGATTTTCTCTCATTTGGCAGATAAGTTCTCTAGGGTTTGATTGATTGTTTTTCGAAAATAATCATTGGGTTTGTTTGTTTGCCAAAAACATTCAATTTGTTCTTGTGTTATGCAATTTCCAGATTCTATCCAAGTTATAGTCACGATTTCTAGTTTATTGTTTCATCTATTCATCAAATTGAAAACTTTCAAAACCAAGTTTGTTCTTCACATCTTGACTTACAAATCTCCAGTTAACGATTTTACCCAATTTGAATCCCATCCTGATCAAAAACACCCATTTTTTCAATTGTTCTCATTATATCGTCCAGTTTGAATTCCAGTCACGAAATTTTGTTTATCCTTTCACTTGTTCTCTAAACCGAACAACTTTCAAAAATAAGTTTACATATCCAAACCTATAATTCACCTGTTAATCATTTTACCTAGTTAGAATTCCAGCTTAACCAAAACTGCCATTTTTATTGATCATTTTCATTCTATTGCCCAGTCAGACATGTTCCCAGAAAACATTCCATAACTTTTCAACTATTCTCCTAATTGAGCCTAACTTTGAGACAAATTTGTAGTTCACAAAAATTTCTACAAACTGTTTCATTCATCAAAACCAAATTCCCATCCCATAATTTAGAAAATGCCTTTCAAACACCTAGTTTTCAATTTTCTCTATAAAACTCAAAATTATCCACACATCTCCCACGACCACCAGACCAGTTCCATTCACGTTTAGCTTAAATTCTTCAACATTTTGGTATTAGAGCCAGGTTGTTCGACACCTAGCCATGTCAGGATTGACACAAAACAATTTGGAAAAACTGTTTGCAAAAATTGATCAAATGAGCCTTTAAATGGAGAAGTTTGAAGTTACACGTCTAGAGTTTGAGGCTACGAAGCCTCGAGACACTAATTTTGCTGCTATAGGCACCTATGCAGCCCCTGGAATTAATTCCCAAACCAACCAGTCCGTGGAAGATGAATTCAATGATGAGGTAACTCAATTTAACTCTTCTGGTCATGATGTTTTGCACTTCGGAGGAGCTGATACAAGAGGGGGAGGGGGAGGCCCTCATCATATAGGTCGTATGACAGCTGTTAGAAATGTTGTTCAACCTCAAAATGATAGAGATTATATGCTTAATTTTAAGTTTGATGTGCCTGAATTTGTTGGGAAATTGTTGCCGATGTTTTTCAAAAGTGGTTGTATACGATTGAACGAATTTTTGATTTAAAAGATGTAGTTGATGATAAGAAAGTGAAGATTGTGGCTATGAAGTTCAAAGGGTATGCTGCCCTTTGGTGGGATGAATTGCAAAATAGGAGGGTTTGAGAAGGAAAGCCTCAAATTAATAATTGGAACCTAATGAAGATTGAATTAGAATAAACTTTTTTGCCTTTGCAATATAGGCAGAAAATGTTAGAAAAAATGTTAGGTTTGACTCAAGAGGGTAGGGTAGTAGAGGAGTACATTATGAAATTTGAGTAGTATATTTTAAAGTGTGGATTAGAGGAAACTGAAGAAGTGGTCATCACAAGGTTTATCAAAGGTCTTGACATCGTTTTGCAAGATATGGTAAATCCTTATCCTTTTGACACTTTTGTTGAATTGAAGAAGCTTTCTCTTAGGTGTGAGACCAACCTAAATACCAAAAATCCAAGAAACCATTAGCCAAATCTAGCCCAACGTTCAGCCAAAAAGCCATTTTTAGTCCAACTTTAAGTCAAAATTTCAACCACCTCAAAACTTACCACAAAGAACACCAATTCCTCCACCAAAGAAAAGTAATTCACCTTCACCTTACACTCCAAAAGTTCCAAACATGCCAAGTAATTCATAAAGTCCTAAAACCAAGCTTAGATGTTTTAAATGTCAAGGCTATAGACATTTTCAATCGGAGTGTCCAAATAAGAAAGTTATGACTTTAAAAGAAATGGAGGAAATTGACAATGAACTTGAAGAATATGTCCATTTTAGTGATGAAGTGAATGAAGATGAACATGGAAGTGATAAAACAATTGTTGCTAGTGGAGAAGAAGTAGATGTTGAAATGTTAGTCTTAATTGGACTTCTTAACAGTGAAAATGGAGGTGAACATTGGAAGAGAAAATCTCTTTTCCACACAAAATGTGTTACATCGGGAAAGAAGTGCATTGATTGATAGTGGTGCCTATGAGAATGTGGTTTCAACTACAATGGTGGACAAGCTTAGCTTGAAAACCGAGCCCATTCCAATCCTTTACAAGCTCACTTAGCTTGACAAGAAGCATGAGATCAAAGTTTAAAAAATATGTCTTGTGCCTTTTGCCATTGGAAAGTATGAAGATGAAGTGTGGTGTCATGTTATTCCAATGTTAGCTCGTCATTTGCTATTGGAAAGACCATGGTTGTATGATAGGGATGTTAGCCATCAAGGAAGAGCTAATACATATTCCTTGAAGTATGAGGGCAAAAAATTTAAACTTACACCAATGAAACTGGAGGTAAAAGGAAGGGCAGATCATGAAGTTTCCTTAATGAGCATAGAAGAAAAGAAGTTTATCGTGGATGAATTGCCATCATTTGTGCCTTTAGATGTTGAAGATGATGTGAAGCCTAAGCCAATAATTCTTGATGTGGTGTGAAGTTTGATTGAAGAGTTTCCTAGAGTTTTTCCAAAAGAACTTCCAAAGGGGATGCCTCCTATGAGAAGCATTCAATAAGAAATCAACTTTATACCACGTGCTATTATTCCACACAGACAGTCCTATAGGATGAGTAGTCCTGATGAAGGAGCTGAGTGAAAAACAACTTTGAAAACAAGAGAGGGACTATATAAGTGGTTAGTCATGATAATGGGACTTTTCAAATTTACCATAAACTTTTATAAGGTTGATGAATAAGGTACTTAAACCTTTCCTTCACAAATTTGTTGAAGTCTATTTTGATGACATTCTGATTTTTTTCCAAATCTTTAGAAGAACATGTCATGCATGTGAGAATGGTTTTTGAGGTTTTAGATCATGAGTCTTTGTATGCTAATGTTGAAAATTGTCATTTTTGTGATCAATCTCTGACATTCCTAGGATTTGTCATTAGCCATGAAGGAGTTAGTATGGATCCCTCAAAGGTCCAAGCAATTCTTGAATGGGCAGTCTTAACTAGCCTTTTTCAAGTTTCCATGGTTTCTGCTCATTTTATAGGAGATTCATTAGGATTTTTATTTCAATCATTGCTCTTATAACTGAATGTATGAAGAAAGGTGAATTTAAGTGGACTAATCAAGCTACAATTGCTTTTAACACCTTGAAAAATCTAATGACAAAAGCACTTGTTTTAGCTTTAGCAAATTTTAGTGCACCATTTGAACTTGAGTGTGATGCAAGTGGGGTAGGAATAGGGGCTGTTTAAAGCCAAGAGGGTATACCAATAGCATTCTTTAGTGAAAAACTCAATTAAGCTAGGAAAAAGTATTCAACATATGACAAAGAGTTTTATGCTATTGTTAGACTGGCCAAAGTGATCTCATTTTATCTTTTCTACTTATTTTCACCTATTTACTTTGCTATTTTCCTGTTTTGCTATTGTCATTTTAATTATGAGTTTGTGACTTTAATTATGTGGTTTCAAAGACTTCAAAAAACCAAAAAAGTGAATGAACTTTTTCGTGAGATTTTCTCTCATTTGGCCGATCAAATTCTATAGGTTTTGAATTTTTTTTTCCGAAAATAATAATTCAGTTTATTTGTTTACCAAAAACATTCAATTTGTTCTAGTGTTATGGGATTTCCAAATTCTATCCAAGTTACAGTCACAATTTCCAGTTTATTGTTTCATTTGTTCATCAAATTGAAAAACTTTTGCAACCAAGTTTTTTGTTCACATCCTAACTTACAAATCTTCAGTTAACAATTTTACCCAATTCGAATCCCATCCTGATAAAAAACACCCATTTTCTCAACCGTTCTCATTATATCATCCAATCTGAATTCCAATCATGAAAGTTTGTTTATCTTTTCACCTGTTCTCCAAACCGAAAAACTTTCAGAAACAAGTTTGTTATACACATCCATACCTATAATTCACCTATTAACCATTTTGCCTAGTTCAAATTCCAGCTTGACCAAAAATACCATTTTTATCGACCATCTTCATTCTATCGCCCAGTTAAACATGTTCCTAAAAAACTTTCCGTAACTTTTCAACCATTCACTTGATTGAGCTGAACCTTGACACGAATTTGTAGTTCACAAAAAGTTGTACAAACTGTTTCATTCATCAAAACCAATTCCTAGCCCATAATCTAGAAAACGTCTTTCAAACACCTAGTTGTCAATTCACCCGATAAAACTTAAAATTGTCCACATATTGTCCACGACCACCAGACCAATTTCATTCATGTTTAGCTTATATTCTCCATCAGGTTCAACTTATATGATGTAATTATTAGGTTTTAAAATATAATTTTGACCTTGACTAAAACTTAACCAACAGTTTGTGTAAAAACTCCAATTAAAAGTAGTCATTAATTATGCTCTATTATGAATAAATATATATAATTAAAACTTAACTAAGAATAATTAAGATTTAAAATTGATAAAATAATAGAATAGTAAAAAAGAAATTAAACTTAATATAATGAAAATTGAGGTAAATTGAAAATGAAATAATAAAGTCAAACACAATTGGAAATTAATTTAACGCAACCATCTACGATTATAGATAACACAAAATTTATAGGATGAAATATTATATAAATAAGAAGGAAAAAGGTTGGACAAAATTTAGTATTAATAAAGTTGATTTTGTTTAATGAGGACTCCTAAAGACAACTGTAATTGAAAAACTGAGTTTGTTTTCAAACTAAATGAGTTAGAGAGATGGAACCTTAGGGTGATTTGGAGAGGTTAGATGATAGGTTTACTAGATAAGGTAAGAAAACTTAAGGATAAAGTTAAGTGTATAAAATTTTGTGATCCTCAATATCCTCTCCCTCTACAAAAGGCCATGATCGTGATAGAAGGCTAGATGTAGGTCGCGATCATGGCTAAACCTTGATATGTTTGCTAGTGTTTCAGAGTTAACATCGAAGAACGGAGGAGTTTCAGAAGACATTCGAGTCAAAATAACTACCAACAATCGTGGCACAAAAGGCCATGATCGTGATAGAAGGCTTAGATGTAGGTCACGATCATGGCTAAACCTTAATATGTTTGCTAGTGTTTCAGGGTCAATATCGAAGAATAGAGGAGTTTTTGAAAACATTTTGGCTGAAATAGTAGCCCACAATTGTGACCTGTTCTTCAATATCGACCCTAAAACAATAGCAAGGGCTACGGTCGTGGCCTGCATCAGGTAGACACGCAGCCACTCCCAAACGTCACATTTCGAGGGATTTTTTAGACCTTTTAGACCCTAGAAAAACTCTAGTTCAACACTAAACATAAAAGAACATAAATAGAACAAGAAGAACAAAAAGGGAGAGCTTTTGCATTAGCCACTTTTGAAGAGAAACTCTAGAGAGAATTCTTGAGAGATTGAGAAAGAGAAGAAGGAAGAGAGGAGTGGAGAAGAAACCGACATTGATGTACTTTCCAAATCAGGACTTTCGAACATCGCTACCTCTCGTCTCCATCCAAGATCGTATTTCCTACTATTTTTCATTTTTATTATTGTATAGAATTGGAAATAGCAGTTTGATGATAGGGTTTATAAATGTTGAAATGTTCTAAACTATCTTTGATTTAATAAAATCTGATTATTTTTATTTTTATTAGATTTATTGTGATTGAATTCTATGACTACATAATTCGGTAATAAACTGAGAGGGTAAACCGAATGAAAAATTATTAAATGTGGCTAACAAGAGTTAGATAATTTAATAAGAATAAGAAATTAATCAAATCGGTAATTGTGTGAAGAGAGATATCACATAGGTTCCCAATAGTATAATGGATAACTTCATATCTAATTAGGGTTTTGGACAGGTTGTTAATTGAGATATTGCAATTTCCTATAATATGATTAGGGTTTATAATTTAGAGTGAATGGTTATAACTCGACAAAGAGTAATCAACTCTAGAATTGTCTAAAACCAATAATCCAGTAAGTCATAATCAATTAGGTTAGCATTAAAGATATGTAAATTCCTCTTTCTCTCAATTGATAGTTTTCTTAGGTTAATTCTTGAGTGTGTTGCAATAGCTAAATTGTTAATGTTTTCATAATTGATGCTTAAATTGAATTGTATTTTTGAATTGAATTCTTATTTTAGTTTTGCTATCTTTTGAATTTCTGCAAATTGTGTTGGCTTAGATTTTAGAACTAGATTATCCCTCCTCATGGGATTGACACCTTAAGTACTACACGAACGGCTCGTCCGCTTGCAGATTATTGAGGTTAACTAATTAAAACTTACACACATCAGAAAACCGGGATGAACATCTTATATTAGAATTACTTTTACTTATAATGGAATTAAAGAAAATTCTAGAGTTTTTATCTCCATCTCTTAACTAATTGGCTTTTCATCTTTGTCTCAATAGAGAGTAATGGTTTTTAAGTTCTTGGTCCTAAATGTTACCAAGTTCTTCCCTAACCTTAGAAATAGCTAAATCAATGTTCTTTTTCAAAATAAGGTTTCTTTAATTAAACCTTTACAAGTTTGAGCTTACTTACACATTTACAAGATTTAAAGCCTTCTACTTTGTAGTTCAAACCTCTTATAATTGCTTCTTCAAAACCATTCACATTAGTGAGAAGGCTATCAAATTTGAAGGGCAAATGAATTTTACCTAATATAGTGCTTAACTTGAATTAAGCAGGGGAGTGATTGGACCATCAAGAATTATGAAAATGTGCAAACTTTTAGAGAATCTAGAGAGTCAAATATGGTTAATCAAGGAATATATAACTTTTGTACTAATGAAACACTTGCCTTTTTGTTTATTACTCTAAGTACAGAAAGCTTCATCATATCTAATTTTGTTAACTCTATACCAATAAGGCAATCTTTGAAATTTTAATTTCTATTCTTACGACTAAGTTTATCATCCTTATCCTCTTCAGAGAATAAAGATGTGTTAAATTCTCCTAACATCAAACATGGGCAATTCACATTGGGGTTAAGGTTAAACAAATCTCTTTATATTCAGTTCATTTGAAACTCATAGCTACAACATTTACAAATGTGACCCTAATGATGTTACTAGGTGCCTAAATTGATCAAAGCTTTTAGCTTGGATAATAGACACTCTATAAGAATTGTACATAAGTATGATTCTCCTATAATGGTAGGGTTAGTGGTTGGAGAGAACCATCCAATTCTTACTAAGTAACAATTTGATAGAATGGAGCTTGTTCTACTTAACTTTAGTTTTTTTTAAATAATTAAATAAAACTCGTTAAAGAGTAGATAATAATGAATCATGTTATTCTTTTCAGGGTCATTCAAGCCCTTAACATGTCAACCAAAGATGATGAGGATGAACTAGAGGTTAGAGGCCTCATCTTTTTAGATTTCCTACCAAGTTTTCTTTTTGTGAGAGCAATAATAAAGTTACTAAGAGTAGATTCCCTCATGTTGATGTCATTTGTAAGAATCTCAACCTAAACTGAGGATTGATCCTAAAAATCTCCCTTCGTCGACTTTTTCTTTAGGGAACATTAAGCTTCAATAATGCATGTCATAGGTTGAGTGGGTGAAGTTATATTATTAGGGGACCTCCTATTTGTTCTTTTACCTTTATCTTGCTCATGAAGAGCATATTTCTAAGTTGGTGTATCTTCTTGATCTTGGAGTTCCTCTAATAATCCCATTTTAAAGTCTTTCTAGTGGCTCTCTATACTTTTTTCTCTTTCACTGAGGGTGATTTCCATTAGTAGCTCACCATTATTTAGTCTTTATGTGCTATTCATTTTTATTTCATCTCATAATACTAACAGTTTCAGGAAGTTAAGAAAAACAACAATTTCAATACAAATCTTGGAAAAGCCAACTCTCTTCAACTTAGTCATGTTCCTATTCAGATAAAGGGGTTTCCATATTGAACTTGTACTATAGCTTAATCTTTTAATAGACTAACATTCTAATGGGAGGTTATAAATATTCACTCAAATTAGTATATGCTTCATCTTAACCACTTTTTAAGTCTAAGCTAGCTCTCCATTTCACCAAAAACAAAGGTTTCTTATGGATATGTTAGGGTTCTATCCAATAAGACATTGTGCTCTCCTATAAGCTTAAAAAAGAAAACCTCCTCTTCATTAATGAGCATTTTCCAAAGACCAAATTTATTCAATTGTTAAAAGTCCATCTTTGCACAACAAGAAAGGCTATAATTTTCTCAATAAGAATCCCACTAAAATGCAAAACCATTTCTTTTCTCCTTACCTAACATTTCAATGGATACGGAGATAACTTTATGGTTCTCACTCAAGAAGTCAATAAGAGTAGGGAGTAATATGTTTTTTTTTTAATTGAGATGAGATCTCTAACCATTTGACTCCATATTTTCTTGAGGTGAGGAGATACAATAACATCTCTTATAGAAGGTAAAGTGGAAAGTTGAATGAAGGTGGACAAGATAGAGTTTGTAAAGGCTTAGGGCTCAATCTACGCTAGAGGACCAACAATAAAAGAGATTTGAGACGAAGACATAGGTAAAGAGGGGAGCAAGCTCTAGGGAGGAAGAACATGTAATAAATATGTAACTAGATAATGGAAAGGAGACCAGGATGGCATATGGTTCCTTTCCCAAAAAGAGAAAGAAACTACACTAAGCAAAATGTGGGAAGTACTCCTTCCTTTTAAAGAGTGAACATAAAGGGAATTCCATTCTCATCCCTTTCAAAACATTTTTATTAAAATATGATCTCATTTCCTTCTTAGAGTTTAAGATTGAAATTATACATATCTATAAATACGTGGACACATGTATTTATTAGGATTTGATTTTTTATAAAACGTTTATGTCATTGTCAAGTATAATTCATTAAGGTTTAGAGGAGAGAGATATATATTAAAATAGTTTATTAAGGGTTTGTTTGTTTTCTATTTTTATTTTTGATTTTATGTTTTTATTTTTAAATTCAGTAAAAAAAACTTGCTAGTTTAAGTTTTTAGTTTTGATTTCTTCTAGTTTTCAAAAGTTATGAAAACTATAAAAAATAGTGTTTTTGTTTTCTATTTCTGTTTTTTTCCAAATCTGATTTATTATTAACTAAATATATATTATCTAATTATTTAATATATTAATTTAATAATAATTAAGAATGTTTATTTTAATATTATATAATAAATTTAATAAATTTAAGAATAACTTAATTTTAC
>JANIPM010000006.1:47006661-47022530 GCA_027478405.1 Erythroxylum cassinoides
AATATTAAATGTTTAGTTCACTTTATATTAAAATTTTTATCGATTAATTTCAATTAATTTTTTTCATACTTACCGCTTTACGAGAATTGTGAAAGGGATATCAATTATATGCAACATTTTAATTTTATTTTTATTAAAAACTATTTTGTGACTCAAATATGTGATTTTACGTAGGGATAATTTACGGGATAATTCAACTTAATTAAAAATGAATTGGTAACCAAAATTTCAAAAAAATAAAATATATAAAATTTTGGGCCTAGCGGCCGGGTCTAGTCTCGGCCTGTTTGCGGTAACATTCTCTAAGCTGCATGCACTTTTCACCGCTCTGTACACCGAACCCATCTCCGATCGATATGAGTGCGGCGGAGCTGCCAAGAAAGGAGGCCAACGTGTTGAAAGGCCACGAGGGTGCGGTGTTAGCAGCTAGATTCAACGCCGATGGCAATTATTGCCTCAGTTGCGGAAAAGACCGAACTATTCGTCTATGGAATCCCCACCGTGGAATTCACATCAAGACCTACAAATCTCACGGCCGCGAAGTTCGCGATGTTCATGTTACCTCGTACAGCCTCTCTCTCACTCTCACTTTCTATGTCTGTAGTGTAAAACTTTTGTGTTGGTGTTTATAACTAGTGGGGCGTTATGTAGGGATAATTCCAAGTTAATTTCATGCGGAGGTGACCGACAAGTGTTTTACTGGGATGTTGCGACCGGTCGTGTTATTCGCAAGTTTCGGGGACACGACAGCGAGGTTTGTCTCATAACGTTGTTTTGCGAAAAGGGTTGGGCTCGTTTCGTGTATATAAACAGCTTTTTTCTTCGTCTGCTGGATAGGTGAATGCTGTGAAGTTTAATGAGTATAGTTCTGTAGTAGTATCTGCTGGATATGATCAATCCTTGCGTGCTTGGGATTGTAGATCACACAGTACTGAACCTATTCAGGTTACTAAGAATGTTACACCTTTGTTTCTCTCTTTCTTTCCCATGATTTGTGTAGATACTTTATGGGTTATGTTCTAAGAAAGCTCTGGTTTTTTTTGCAGATCATTGACACTTTCTCAGACAGTGTAATGTCTGTGTGTTTAACCAAAACTGAAATTATTGGGGGAAGCGTGGATGGTACTGTGAGGACATTTGATATACGAATTGGTAGGTGGGTATTACCATGATGAACTATTCATTTGTCAGTTATTTCAAAATGCTCTCACCTTTTTTGGTCTTAAACAATAAAGTTCTCATCTTTTTGGGTTTTTAGAGAAATATCAGATGACTTGGGACAACCTGTGAACTGTATTTCAATGTCGAATGATGGTAACTGCATACTAGCAAGTTGCTTGGATTCGACTTTGCGTCTTCTGGATAGGTAATATCGAATGTTTAATGATGCTTTGAGTAATCACATTCATGCACTCCCAACTTACCAGTTTCTTATGACAGAACCGCTGGTGAGTTACTGCAAGAATATAAAGGTCATACTTGCAAGGTTAGTGCTCTCCTTTTTGTGTAGTTCTGGCATTGATACTTCTAAGTTTTTAATATCATTATTGATTGGATCTGGATTATCTATTAACCTCAGTTTTCATTCTATCTCAATTTACATTATCCTAGGTAGTTAAGCAAGTACTGATGAGTTTTTTCTAGTCTTTTTATGACCTACTTTTCTTATATGGGAGTGCTGATTGTATCTGGTTTTTGGTATTGTTCCAGTCATACAAATTAGATTGCTGCCTTACAAATGATGATGCCTATGTGACTGGAGGATCAGAGGATGGCTATATTTACTTCTGGGACCTTGTTGATGCATCTGTAATTTCAAGCTTTCGTGCTCATGGCTCAGTGGTAAAGTAGTTTCTGCACTTATTCCATACATGAGCTTTTATCTTCAGTCTTTTACCCTCTCCGCAAAAAATATTGTCAATTTTGATGCTTGATGTGTTTAAACTTCATTTCTGAAAGTTTCTTTAGGAAAAAGTTTCTCTGCTGCTGTTATTTGATCGTTTAAATTTTCTCGACTGTCTGCAATTTGTCCATGCGCAACCTTGTTTGTAAAGGCCTTTCTTTAATCAGCTGAACAGGATTAGACAATTGCTTGAATGATTCCAGATCATCTCATTTCTGGTTGTTGGCTGCTGAATTCAATGAGAATGAGTTCTAACCTCAAGCTTTTAAATTTTTTGATGACTTGGTAAAAACTAGATCTTGTATGTCATTAACACCGGTCACTTTGATCATCATTTTCCAACACTTTCATCTGATAAAGCAGTTTAGAAATTACCTGGCGCGTTACTCTTCAATTTGTTTATCTGGTGTCTCTCCATTGACTCATCAGCTAGCACATCTTTCATGCATGTTCTTTATTTTATAATGCATTATTCAAATTAACAAGGTCACAAGCTGTTCTATGAGTGTTTCATATGCCTTTACTTTCTCCCTCTGAGTCTATTATAAATGTTGCTCACTGTAACCATGATTAACCATTTTGCAGAAGAGTAATACCAGATTTTCTGATCTGTATTAAAGTTTGCAATTTTTGGTCAGCAGTTCACCAATGCAAGTTGTTCCATATGTTCGATGATTTGAGATCTATGTGTATCTTTGATTATTTTGCATAACTAAAAATTTTATTAGTGCAGGAAGCAGGAAATGCGCCAGACGATCGTCAGTTAAGGTGCAGCCACTGGAATGTATGTGCTTACACCATTCTACTATATAAGACTTGAATTGAGATCAGCAAATCCTGAAATAAAACAGTTTTTCTTTCTGCTATCTATAAATTTGTAAAGCATGATATGCTCTTCTAGCAGGCTGTTATGTTTTATGTTTACTTGTTGTCACTAAAGCAACAGAAAAGCAAAATGGAAAGGAAAAACAGGAGGGAAATTTTACTTTATTGGTCTGCTGGTTTTCTCTTCTCTTTTATAGTGCTTGGAAACAGGACCATATGTCAGGAAAATCAGAGAATTAAGGATTTGAACTCTTTGAAAATTATATGAGGAAAGTGATGATAGAAAGCATTTGAACTGTTCCCAAATGTTATTTCCCATATGAATTAATTTCTTTCTAGTTTCTTTGTATCTCTAGCAGCGGATCAGATTGAAACTTACAACAGAAATGACATAAAAGAAGATGCAGAAGAAACTGATATGGGAGACGCAGGTGACCAGTCTATTCTGTTGATTGACAATCTCGGCAAAGACTTGTTGCCTTCATCTATAGTGGAATTCATACATGCACATACTTCAATCTCAGTCCGAGCATATATCTCCCCTAGTTTGCCATCGGAGACATATACAAAAGGGGCTATTATGTTGGATTGTAAGAAGAATCTTTAGAGTTTAAACAAGTTTTTAGATAGTCCAAATCATATTATCGTGTCCTGCAGAGGGAGGTATGCACACATTATTGGTTGCCCAAATATTGCTTTTTGTATTAGGCACTTATTTCACAAAATTGAGTAATTTCTTTGTAGTGCTTTAAAGTTGAAAATACTGCATGTTTCATTCAAGTTTGAGTTATTTCTTTGTCTTGTTTTTTTCTTCAAGTTTTAGTGTGTGCAATCTATGCTTGCAGATCATTAGATAGTTTAGTTAGTTTTGAACTAGCAGTTTAATTCTTGGGGTGGAATTTCTTCCATTCTGGAAGGGGGTCTGGAGAAAGAAATATTGGTGTCTTCTCGGAGGCAAGATCTAAGTTAAATGAGATTTTTATATTTCATGGACTTGCCTGGTAGATGGTTATGATCTGACAAGAAAGGCCAAGCTACACAGCTATTGAGGGACTGATACAACAGATGACCATATTGGGACAAATTTTAAACCAAGATCATGCCAAGGTAAGGGATAGTTTGCTGGTTTCTCGTTTTCCAACATTTATGACTTTGTGACTCTGCTAACTCTTTATGATTCTTCAGCTTTTACATCTATTTTGTATCTGTTGATTTAACCAATCTGTTTTGTGTCTGTTGATTTTATTAAATGAAGTGTGATAGTGGTTGAGGTATAAATGAAGTCTGACAGTATACTGGCTTTAAGGTTGTACAAAGGAAGGTTTTTGACTGTTACGAAGGTTGGTTTTTGTATCTGCCTGCCCTTTTATTTAATGAAAGCATTTAACTCCACTTGTTAAATCACAACTGCCCACTGTTTGTTTTTCACCTATAAAAAGATAACACAATCTGTTGATTCTTTACCTATCCCTGGTGGGTTCACTTGGATTTTAACTTCTGGTGAGTTGTTTGCTGTTTTCTTTAATGCCAATGCTGTCTTTCTTTGTTTTCATTTCTAAGTTTTGTTCTTTCTATGTTCTGTCATGCCTCACTTCTATTCCTAATCGATCAGTTTTTCTGGTTTTGTATGTTGGGGTTTTGTGCTTTTTTTTTGAGTAAATGAAGATATGACATTAGATTCTTTGCTTGCTTAGAGATACTATGTTGATGAAGCTTTTCTTGCTTTCCTGAAGGTAAATCTTGCTACTCATTTTCTATTTCATTGTACTTGACTTTTGTGGATTATGGTGCTCAGGTTATTGGTGGCCCAAGATATACAGTTGAGATAATTTTTGGTTCTGAATTAGTGTGAAGACCTTGGGGTGGAGTGGTAAGGATTACAACTTAGGATTTGTATGTTTTTGATATAAAGAGTATTGTATGACATAAAACAACAGTATTGTATCGCATTCTTATTCAGTTATTTTTTTGTGTTTTTTTCTCAACTTTTGTTAGCTTTTATTTTTTAGTAACTCCATGTTTTCCTTATGCTACCACTAGTACAAATTAGGATGGGATATCGCATAACTATTTTTATTTGCACGGAGTTAGTATGATAAACGTTGATATTCATTTATTAATATATAAATTAAAAAGGGAATTGAAAGTAAAAGAGTTAGCTTGTTTTGGACAATGGAAGATGGACGGCTAATGAGTTTTAAAGGTACTTTTACAGTATTGCAAAAGTTTTTAAAATAATTTCAGTTTGACAATAATTTCAGTTTGACAAATGACAAAATAACAACAGTTTTTATATACAACATTTCGTTGTTTTCATTTATATATATATACAGCATAAAACAATAGTAAGGGATATACGCCAAGGTAAGGGATAGTAAATGACAACAGTATTGCATAAATGAGATTTTTAAAGTTAAGAATGGAAAATCTGAATCTGTTTAAAGTTAAGAACTCTTGAAATGGTTTCCATATCAAACTCTTGAAAGCATCACTTCATTTGTACTCTTCTGGGGATCGTCACAAAAGTGAATTGCTTAGGACTTTTATTGATCCATACACTTGTGAGGAACTGGACAGAGCAGGTTCATAGACATATTTGCTTAGGAAAATATAGGATAAGTTTTTTTTTTCTTTTTTCATGTTCTCAAACATGTAATACATTGAACAACTTATTTGGCATATAGAAATAAAAATAGGGCGGGTCCGGTATGAAGCAATAAGAAAAGAAAAACAACAAAGCAACACTCTTTTTTTTTTTGGTTGAGAAATTAAAAATTTTCATTAAATCTGAAAATTTTACATAAGAGGAGTCTTACACACGTGCGTGCGTAAAAACTAGTTTTTTTATATATTTTGAATGAGAAAAAAAAGTAGCTTTTACGCACGTGCGTAAAACTACTTAAAACTCAAAACACCAGAGACACACGTGCGTCAAAGCTACTTAAAACTCAAAACATCAATTTGGTTTCAGTAATGGAAGCCTTCATGTGGATCCAGTAGGAGAAGGCAGCATAGTCGGAGATCAGCTCCCATACCAACTAACCAAGCACCCTTAAGAACTAAACAACCTGCATGCATTTGATGGAACTCGGGAATTGCATCTACATTACTATTTTGTTTTTTTTTCTTTCCTTTTTTGTATAATACCCACACAAGATCTTAGTTCCCTGAGTTTGGACAAAAAGTACACATTTATTGTAATTATCACGTACAATTTAAGCACAGGGTTACATTTATCATTAACCAAAACAAAAAACAAAACAAAAAAGGTACAGTCTTTTGGCTGTGTTTACACGGGAAGAATGCTTCCTCGATCCCTCATAGTGAGAAATCTACTCCTAATGGAGACATAAACCATATTGATGAACATCGCTATTGTGTTCAAGAGAAGCTGACGACGATCAACCCAAAGAATGATACAGATTCCATACAAGAATGGTTGTAATGAGCTTGGAAAGATCATTGATGCAAGGGAAGTTACAGAGAGAGACCCGAACAGCAACTTGAAATGATGAACAAAAATTGTGCGCGCTTGAGCATTACCTGAGAATTCCCCCAGTTCGACGGCATATAGCAGGCAGTAAAGCAGCAAACAGCCAGTAGTCAACCAAACTGTAATGGGGTTTTCTTCAAATGGAGAATCACAAGCATTTCCCTGACACTTGAGTTGAAGCAAGGTAAGGAGCACAGGGACAATGAAGACAACGATGTTATGGAAGGAAACATCTACAGCAACCCGAGAGAACACAAACTGGCGAATTTCAGGCATGTTTCCAAGAGCTTGGGTTGATCAGTAAACAGCCTTGGTAGAATTGGTGCAGCTTTGCAGTGAACGAGGGAAGGGGGAAACTTTCCATTGTGTGAAAACTTCATATATATAAGCACATATAGGGGCTCATTGTGCAAAAGTTTTCCTCTGTGAGGTGTGCAAAAGTCTTTTTCTTCTTTTGTTTTTTTGTTTGATAAATGAGATGTGCAAAAGTTATTGGGTTGGAAAACGGGGCTTGGTTGAATTGGTTGTCCCCTATCTGTACTTTATACACATCATAAAGTGAGCAAGTAGCTGCATTTCTTTGGAGTCTTTTGGCCCACAAGAATAGGCAGTATTCAAGAGTCCTTTTCCAAGTTCCGAATGTTTATAAACATATTATACACATCATCAAGTGAGGAAGTAGTTGCATTTCTTTGGAGTCTTTTGGCCCACAAGAATAGACAGTATTCTGCAGTTCCAATTTCCGAATGTTTATAAACATATTATATTATTTAATATATAAATGGATATCAAATAATTAAAAATTTTGTAAAAAGGTTTATCTATTTTTTAAATTTTCCATATCAGCCAATATTTTAAATAATGGCAGCATCGACCGATACCGACTAGTACTATTGATATCAACTAATATTTAAACTTGGTATAATTTAACTCTAATATGGTAATAGTTTTGGTTCGATACAGTACATATAAAAAAGACCAGGATGTTGAATGAATAGTTAGAATCATTGTTTTGGATACCGGTAAGTACTTGCCGGTACTTACTTGCCGGTATCCAAACCACTGAGGATGTTGAATGAATACTTAGAATCAGATCCTGGTCTTTTTTATTAATTTCAATTTTGTATTGGATTCCTTTACTTCTTGACCCATTAGCCAGATGGATAGTGTAGTATGAAAACATACATTACAGCTGGACTGGACAACACAATTGGACATCGGAATTGGGGACACCGTCAAATGTTTTGTGTTACCGACGAAATGAAAGTGAGAGCTCAGCTAGGAATACTAATTACCACGGACGACCATCTCTCAATCTCCGCTGTAAAAGGAAACCAATTCAAACCGAGTCAGACTAACAAAAACTGAAAAGACTGGAATCACTCATTGTCGCTATAAATTCTAGGGACGTTGACATTTGCAGATTTGCTCCGACTGCAATCGCATTATCAATCCCATCCCATCTCCGGTATGTTTCTCTTTTTTTTTTTTTTTTTTTAATACATATAGATCTCGTCTTTCGTTCTGAAATCAATCATTTCCATCTTTATTTTTGCTTACACCCAATATATAAATAAAAAGGGATCATTAACATGACTGTCGACGTTTTTTACGAGTAACATTTGGTTTTGTAGTACGACGAAAACTAAAAAGTATTCCATTACAACTCCTCCTGTCAGCATCCTCCACTCTTAGAACATGCAGTCAAGAAGCCATCAACAAAGCACCAAGCTTTTGGCCATTTCTGAGTTGGTCGATAATCATTATCATCATCGTATATATACGTCAGAAACAGAAAACAAAAACAGCAAAGAGTGACAAGAAGAATCCAACGTGTTCACGTGAAAGGCTTCGGGTATGAACGTAAATAATTTTTATTGAAAAGAAAGAGTAGTGATTTGTATTTGATTAGTATAAATGTATTACTATTTATTGGTAGTGGTTTTGTATTAGATGAGATAGTAGGAGTAATGTCAACATAGCTGGCCTGGCAGGTGGGGGATAACAACCCCACAGCTTTGAATCTCTTCTTGCTGACCACTTTTCCTCGTTTTCAGTATTATACACTTTCTTGTACAGCAAAATAGTGGTATTATCTGTATTAAAAAAATAAATGATTTTTCGTTGGTTACCTTGTACGGTGATTTTGTACACGACGAGGTTAAATGTTTGTTAAAAGACATTGAATAGTTTGGATTTGTTAGAGCCAAGATGCTCTGTACAATGGACAGGATGCAGAAATAAACTCAGCTTTCCAACTTGCAGTAGCAGACAACAATTATACTGGTCTACGGCCCACAACAAAATTTTTCTTATAATAACCTCCCTCTCTCTCTGCTTCATCATTCACGCTATTATCATCGCCATCGTCATCACCGTCATCTTGATATGCTTGTTCCGTCTTAAAAATCCCAACTTCTTCTTTTCCTCTGTAAAACGGGTATTTCTTCGCCTGCAAACATCAAACTAGTACAAAAATAAAAATTAAAAAAAAGGATGCTTTAAGGTTAAGGTTTTTATTTAATTAATTTGATTACTTGAGTCTCTTTTTGGGGGGTCTGCATGAGAAAAAACATCAGTGGGTTAGTATGGTGGAATATGGTTTACTAAGTTTTAGGGATGGTGTTGTAGGTGGTGGGAGGAGTGTTGTAAGAGGAATAGTGTTTTCGGCGTGAGGTCACTTTCTGTCGGCATTGCTGTGTCCATCGATGATTCCCGAATTTATTTGTTCTAAAGTACAACCAGGAAATTGATTTCATTCATTCATTACTTGCAGTTGTTTCAGCTGTTTCCCGAGCTCCTCTGCGTCATCGTTCCTGATTTGCACCTGCTTTTATAGTTGACACTTGCAGCTTCAAGAATCGCCCTCGATCAGTACTGGGCTTTCATTGCTTTTTAGTAATTTACCATTGGCAGGTGTCTTTCACAGCTATTGTCGAAAGTTGAGAGGGGTAGGGGATTTCATATTCAATGTGGGAATGTGGGTAACGATTACTTTTGTTGATCTTGGTACCGGGGTACCGACTCAATCTGCCGTTGGCAGATGGAGCTGAGGTTTCTGCGGATCTGGCTTCATCTTTCGGCAGAGAATACAGGTTTGATGAATTTTTTATTCCTTTTATTATTCCTTTTGCTTTTCGTCCTCTGCATTTATCCAATGTCTGAACTCAGAAACATTGTCTGCATTCCGGTGGTATTTGTTGGATTCACATGTCTTCTTAGTGAATTTGATGTTGACATTTCTCATGCATCTATTGTGGAGAAGGCTTTTCAACAGACTTTGTTATATTACGTTTGAAACTTCTTGGAGCTGTTCACTCGTTACAAATTACCATTTTGATTCTTATTGACTTCCCACAAGAACTGGATGGCTCTCATAAACAATCATTATGGAATATCTATGATACTGAAAGATTATCAACTCCTGTATTGGTGTCGTCCGTCCTAAACTCCTAATATGCATTAAAACGGATGTTGCTTTTTCTGCACATATTTCTGTTTTTTTTTAATGATTTTGTTGTCGCTAATATATATATATATATATATATATATCTGTGTGTGTGTGTGTGCTCTCCCTAATATGTTTTGTATGCTTATTTGCGCTGCAGATTCAATGTCTTATCCCATACTACAGAAATAAATTTCCACGTAGTTTTATTGTTTCCCAAGCCAGATGTCAAGGACTCTTGCAGCCATATTTGGAGGTGCTGCAGGAGTCGTGGCATTGGTGGGGATAATTATTGTTATATGGCTTTTCCTATATCACAAAAACAGTGTTTCAAGAACTTCTGAGACAGGATCTTCTGATCGGTCTGTTCAAGGTACCTTTTGCATTGTGTACATCCAGCTGGGTTTAAGGGGCAAGCAAGTCCAAACAATAATCAGCTCATGATTTTCTATGATGATTTACAGCAGGAAGACATGTTGGGGTTGAGTTGTCATTGCAAGAAGCAAGGCGTTTTGACATAGAAGAATTATCTCTAGCCACAAAGAATTTTAGTGACAAAAATCTGATTGGGATAGGAAAATTTGGGGAGGTATATAAGGGTTTGCTTAATGATGGCATGCTTGTAGCCATTAAGAAGCGATCTGGAGTACCAAGTCAGGAATTTGTTAATGAGGTAATTCCACATAGATCAGAATACTTGCATAGGACAAGATTTTTCCCACATGAATTGTTTGACAGTGTACGCAAAAGCTCTTACTTTCAATGGGTGGATTACCCCTTAGATTAACTCCAGCTCATCTTATTTTAAAAGACTGGCAAAGTTTGTCTTATATGTATACATATCTGTGTATGTGTGTGCGTGCAAGTATGCGCATGCACATATGTGTGTGTGTGCGTGTGTTTTTGTGTGCCTTATTATGGGTGGATCTTATTGTTCCATTCACCATAGTTTGATGTAACTGTACTGAAATTATACTTAATAGGTACGCTACCTCTCACCCATTCAGCATCGAAATCTTGTAACTCTCTTGGGGTACTGCCAGGATAACAATCAGCAGTTTCTCATATACGAGTATATACCTAGTGGAAGTGTTTCCAATCACTTGTATGGTAACTCTCTTACCAATCACTAATATTTACTTCTTTGATGATTTTAGCTCATATAGAGTTGCATATGTTGACAATATATGGGCTGCATTTTCTTTCTTGGATCATCTACTGAACTACGTAATGATATGTATAACATTGTCCACCTATGTAACCATTATTAGATTTCATTGCATTCTTTTTCCAGGACCTAGTAAAGCTTCAGATGGCAAGCTGGAGTTCAAGCATAGACTTTCAATAGCTCTAGGGGCTGCTAAAGGTGATCCTCTGCAAAATCAGTGAGCATTCTGGTATCAGTTTTTCTTTTCTTTGGATACCATCTGGTGCAACCGCAAAGTCAAAACTAATTTGGAACGAGGACATTGGCTTTGTAGTATAATTTTGAAAGTTTTCTGAAAACTTGAAATAAATTAGAAGGTTCGTCTCTTGTAAAAGGGTTGAAGCGAATATGCCACCTTATGTATTCTATTCTGTGCAGGATTGGCTCATCTTCACTCTTTAAGTCCTCGTTTAATACACAAGGATTTCAAAACGTCCAATGTTCTTGTAGATGAAAACTTCATAGCTAAAGTTGCAGATGCAGGACTGCGTAATTTCTTGGGAAGAGTTGATATTGCCGGCTCATCATTACAAGTGACTGCAGATGATATATTTCTTGCCCCAGAGTACTAGTGAATCTTTCGTGTTGTGTTTGTTGTTACGACTAGTTTATTTACCCACCTCAATTGAAATTGGTTGTATACAGGGTGAAAGAATTCAGACGATTTTCTGAAAAGAGTGATGTATTTAGTTTTGGTGTATTCCTTCTGGAGTTATTCAGTGGGAGGGAAGCATCAGGATCGCCAATATTGAACTCTAGCCAGGACTTTGTTGAATGGGTACGTTGCAGGTCATATTGCAATATTCCACACTTAACTATATGCCCTTCTATGCTCTTGTCTAGCAATTTGATTACTGCGATTAATTACACTTAACTTTGCTAAAGAAAACTGATAAAGATGTGATATCAACTTAATCTCACCAAGCATGGTAAAGACAAGTACTTGTTATAGCTATTTACTTTCTTTTGACTGTGATGTTGCTGCTTCATTTATTTGCAATATGCTGCAGAATATATAAGTGGCTACTTCATTTTGTGTAATATGTTGCAGAGTATACAAGTGGCTGCTTAAATTATGGTCTGTTTCAGTACTGAATTATCTTCTGTTCTTATAAAGGTGCAAAGTACCGAGGAGTATAGCCAATATTCCACCATTATCGATCAAAGGATGGGGAACAGCTTCACAGCTGAAGGTATGGAAGGATTCATACAATTGATAATCAGATGTCTGGAAACATCGAGTGAGAGACGACCTGCCACTAGTTACGTGGTAATGGAACTTGACCAGATACTTGAGAAAGAGATGAGCGTGACAGTTGTTATGGGGGAAGGAACTCCAACTGTGACCCTTGGAAGCCACCTGTTTAGAGCAACAAAATAAAACATAAAATTCTGTTCGCCAAGTTCATGGAATGTGATTTCTGCGACCACTTCTTAGTTTGTCTGTTGTGTGTTTTTGTACCCAGCTTCTGGAAGCTCAAAGAAAAGTAAGCTTAATCCCAGCTGTTTGATAAGTGTACAAAAGAACAGCTGTATTGTTTTTTTTTTCTCCCATTGTTTGATTATTACCATAAAAATGTAAGAGAAAGCTTGTTATAAACCACATTTGTTGTTGATAGTGATCAAAGGTGTCGCGTCCTACAATTTATAGCCTTCAATTATCATAAGAGCATGGGTTGTGAATTGTAGCAAGTGAAGGATCGATCCTAAAAGAA
This sequence comes from Erythroxylum cassinoides, assembly GCA_027478405.1. NCBI lineage: Eukaryota > Viridiplantae > Streptophyta > Magnoliopsida > Malpighiales > Erythroxylaceae > Erythroxylum > Erythroxylum cassinoides. The sequence goes on from JANIPM010000006.1 coordinate 47,019,253, forward strand.
GGGTGAACTAATCCTATCCTAGATATCTAAGGCTAGAAAATTAATAAAATGATAAATGCACAAAAACATAAATGTGGGAATTTAATTAGCAAGAATTTAATTTGGAAAATTAAGACACAAATAAGGGAAATTGAGCAACACACAAATCACAATGAAATCCACTCAAGAGAAATTACAAGTTATAAGAGAGGAGATTTTCCTATTATTAATGCTAATCTAGCTATTTATGCATTAATAGAGTATCGATGTTAGACTATCGTAGACTTGACTACTCTCTCTTGAGTTATAACCATTAAACTCTAAATCATAAACCCTAATTGAATTATGGAAATTGCATTCTCTTAATTAACAAAAAACCCACAACCCTAATTAGATCTTAAGCCCTTTAATAAACTGCCGAATCTCACATGGGATCTCTCTCTACATAATAACCAATATGATTAATTACGTGGTCAATTGGATGCCTAACTCTCATTAATTAAATCCAATAATTTTTATCTAGTTCACTCTCTTAATTTATTACCGAAATATGCAAGTAACACAATTAATCACAACACCTAATCAATAAAACACAAAAACGACTATATTAACATTAAATCTAGGTAAAATCCCGAAGGTTGAGTTAGAACATCATCAACAATCCAAAATTCAGCATCATACAATTCATTTCAATCTTGTACATTGAATGAACAAAAATAAAAGTGGAAAGGAGAACTTGGATCAGATAATCCAAAAGGCAGCAACGTCGGGAGACCCACTTATTTAGGAAGTTAGTAGCGTCGGAAGACTCGCTTCTTGTCCTGTTCTTCCTCTTCTTCTTCTTCTCTCTCTCTCTTCTTTCTCTATCTTTTTGAAGCTTTCCAAATGTTGCAGAAAATGAAGCTCCCTTTTAGGGTTAGATCTCTTTCGCTTATATAATCTTTCCAATTAGGATAAACCTAGGGTCTTTTTCGGGATCAAAAGGTCCAAAAAGTCCCTCGAAAACTCAAGTCGGAAGCTTGTGTGTGTGTTTTGTCGTGTAGGCCACAATCATGGAACTATTGTTTGGCTCTCTATCACGATCATGGCAGAACATGCCCCAATCGTGGCCCCTTGCATCCGATTCTGTCACAATCATTGCCCTATTTTTGGGTTCAGCCCTTCTTCAAAATTTCTCCGTTCTTCAATACTTTCCCTGAAACACTAGCAAATTCATCAAGATACCTCAAATGTATAAAATTGAAGTTCAAAAGCATACTTTAACCTACAAAACACTTAAAACATAAATATCTACTAACTAACACAATTATAACATAAACACGCACTAAATAATCAAATTAACAACTAAATACAAATTAAACTACCCACAAAAATACAATGCAATCTATAACTATCAAATAGCAAAGTGAACAGGGAGATTTTGGTTAGTGTATGAACAACCATTTTCATTTATCAGTTGGAATATGATTGTACTTATGTAGTCATATCATTGCTTGAATGATATTGAAGATCGCCAACCAATCTGATAATACCATAATATTTTAGGGAGTAATGAAACAAGACAACTGACACAACAAGAGGGTTCCAACCTAGAAGACCCAGAAAAAATTATATTGATAATAGAAATGGTTAATCTACTTAGACATCAGGCTATTGAAGGATCTCCCTGAACCAGCCCTCAGTTTGAAGAATACTATTCCCATGTCATTTTATTAACTAATAGTTGCCTTGCACTTCACTTCATAAGCTCATTGCACTTCATATGTTGGGTCTGGCATTGAAGACCTTAAATTAGTCTAGAGATAAATTAGTTTGGGTCAAAATCTTATTAAAAGCACAGCTTATGAACAATCAATTGTTAGGAACTTGTTACTTTACTTTCAAAATTAAGCTAACAACTTGAACAATCTTCTATATGTTAAATTAAGATCCTTACTTCTGGGTTTCAACCATTTTACACCAAAAATTTCTCGGTATATTAGTTGGTATTGGTCAATCAGAATTTCTAACAGCTAGTTATTTGTTTGTGTAAATGATCCATTAGGGTTATAGTAATTTAAATTCTTACAAAAACTTCAGCTCCTGCGACACCACCAATAGGCGCACATCTTTCCCCCACCATTAACATTAATATCACTCATGAATACACCCTTCACCTTTCATATTGATTCCAACAAAGAAATGTTTCATCTTTTCAGCTACCAAGATTGTCAAACTACAATACTGATGAGGACTTTCACATAGAGCTCTTAAAAAGACAATGTGTATGTGATACCATTTCAAGTGACCAGGAGGATGGCTCTTTGGAGAAATGCATGATTCTGATGAAATGTTTTGGTATGAGATATAGTTGGGACACTATAAGGAAATTTGGTTTTAATGACGAAAATTACCAACCATTGGTAGAAAAAATTGGGCATGGAAATTACCGACGGAAAGAGTCATTGGAAATGCAACTGTGGGTAAAATTTAGCGATGGATGTTTCAAATCCTTCATAAATTTAACAACAGAATACTATAATTCTGTCAGTAAATTTAGCGACGAAAATTTGTAATTCCCTTAGAAAATTTAGTAAAAGAACACTTTAATTTTGTTGATAAATCTAGCTCCACTCAAAATAATTTGGAACAAATCCTTTTTTTAACAAATGGAGATTCAATTCATCAATAGGAAGAAAACGAATTGCACTTTTTACATGAACATCTGATCTTTGCACCATCCATATATGCAGGTTAAGAACATACATAGTCAATAAAAGCTTCAACTCCCTCAATAAACTCAGGAATAATGAAACCATCAAGTGTTAATCATCTATACATCCAAAATCTATCAACATTACTCATTTTTTCAAAACTATTAGTTAAAAAAATCATTTCATAGTTAGATATTATTGGACCCCATTTTCGGAGTCCAACTATCCGGAGTCATAATACGTGAGTGTTAAGTCAGAATGACTTTACTTAAATATGATTTTGATGTGTAACAAAAGGAGACAAAATTAAAGTAGTTAGAAAAGCAGACGCAGCAAAACAGACGAAGAAAAACAAAAGCAGACGAAGCAACACAAAGCAGACGCAGACGCAGACGCAAAGTAAAGCAGACGCAGACACAGACGCAAAGCAGTCGCAGATGCAAAGCAGACGCAAAGTAAAGCAGACGCATACGCAGACACAAAATAAAGCAGACAAATATGTGAATAGTAAAATAGATGTGGAAGAAGGAAAGAAAGCAGACGCAAGAGTCAGTTCGGGTTAGTTACAGAACTCAACTGATTAACCGTTTCTTTCAAGATCAAAGA
>JANIPM010000006.1:47130854-47142549 GCA_027478405.1 Erythroxylum cassinoides
CCTAAATCCAATCCAACTTAAGGAAACTCCCCAAAATACCCTTACACATTTTAATCCTCTAATTCCTTAATTAAACCCTAATTCATCTCAATTATACTCCAATTAACCACTAACACACCCAATTTAATCAAACTAAGACATAAACATATAATTACCATAATTCATGCTTAATGACATCATAAGAAAAATATTCGGAGTCTAACAACATTACTCAATATTATAACAAACTCTCAATATATTAAATTTAATGCCTTTAACTATCTACCATTAACCTATATATGTTGACCAATCAGCCTAAAAATGTGATTTTAACAAAATTCAAATGCTTAAAACTAATTTACATGTCAATAAAAATTTACATGTATTTCAAAGTATTTTACTAGGTTTTTATGCTTACCTGTATTGAATCACTTTATATTATGTTTTTTGTTAATTGTGAAGATGTTTCCTCGTGATGAGAGCTATTAAGAATTGGAGAAGATTTCAAGTAATAAAACATAAAGTAAATAATTTATATTTGAACACAGTCTAGCATATGACCATTTATCCCTCATGGACAATATGTAGCTAAGGATACAACCTAGAATACAGCCTAGAGGGGAACTGAGGTAGTGAAAATTTCTAAAGAGCAAGATAGATTGAGGTAAGCTCATGTATATAGCCTTAGACATAGACACCTATTGTTACTTATGCATAAAAATATATTTAAAGTGTGGAAACCCTAATTTGAGGAGACTCTTTTGGAATTTGTCATTCTTTTCCATTCCAAAACTTAGGGTCAACCATTGGGAGGTTGACCAACCCTTTTAAGGTCAATTGTAAAGTTATTGCTAATAGATAAATAAGATTAGATGTCATCATAATGGACCAACCTACCTAAAAATACAAAGGTTTTCATATATAATTATTTTGTTCATAATTCATTTTATTTTATCAATTTTTTTTGATAATGTAAACATGATTCATGGCTAAGTATTTCTATGTTTTGATATTAATTAGGACATATCCTAGTTAATGATAGTTCAATTGGTGGTTATTAGGTATTATGTGAACTATATGAAGATACTTGAGTGATCAATATAAGATTTATAACTCTAATCTAATCAGGAAGCATATTCTATTGTTCTTGATTAGTATTGATTTGAGAAATTATTGACTAAAGTGAAATGATATTTTGATGATAGTTTTCAAATGTCAATAAAAGAATCAATTCTTAATGTTGAAAAATTAATATGAGTAGACTCTAATATAGTAGACATTAATATCGTATGATGAAAGAAATAAATTATTGAAAAAATCATGCAAAAAATATTTGTCAAAATTACTTTAATATTCCTAATACTAAGGTTATAACGATTTTTTTTAAATTTCAATCTTAATCAATAGATATAAATTTAATTATATCATTAAAGATAATTTGGAGGGGTTTAATTTATCTAATATTTAATACAACTCAGGGTTATAATTGATATTCATTATCAATATATTTAGGAACTTAATGAATTACACATAAAGATTAAATGAAGAGACAAACGGTAATTTAATCATGTTTCACTTAATTGTAAAGTTTGAGAAGTTTTACAATCATATACAGATTATTTCAAAAATAAAATTCAATATTAGATTTTAGATCCTTGTATTTTTGTAACTTGATTTTAGATCTTATCTAGACCTAATTTCAATTTAATTAGAAGTAACTACAATTCTAATTAAAGTTTAATTAAAATTATATTTTAATTAAATTACTAAAGGGTATGAATCCTAAATAGGTCTAGGCTTTGCAAGAGTTAGCACTTCTACCTCTCTCTACACTATTGATGTTCTCTCATCCTGCTGTATAGATACTATTAAAAGTTGGATACTTGTGTCATTATGATGGTCTTCATATAACCTATAAGTTTGAGGGGAATTGTTTAATAGGAAGCTAAGCTCCGTATAATTTATGATTCATATTTTGTTTGTTTATAAATTAATTATTTTATAGAATTAAAGTCATGAAAAAAATTTTCTCTTCCATTGTACTTGGGATGAAATATAATCTATAGTTTCCAACACCGATGACATTCAAACTGCACTAGCTGAGGCGGCGGAGTTGTTTGTGTTTGAAGACAGTCAACTTGGGCATAGTCAGCTAAGGCAAATTTGCAACATGGCGAATTGAAATGAAGGCCAAAGTGATCATCATCAGAGTAATTTGCATGAAAACGTGTTCTTTATGAATTAAAAAGCAGTGTGTAACATGCCAAGGTTGATTTACGGACATGGAACAGGGTTTGGCAGCGATATAGGACGACGAAAATGATTCCTTCTTATGAATAAACCAAGAGTGAGATTCAAAAGGATTGTTGTTTATTGGGAATTTATCTGTCACATTTGTAACTTCTAATCACACTTAGGATGGTATATATAATATAGTTTTTGTTATGAAGAAATATTAGGTCTTAATAGGTAAGCGATAAACAAAATGGCTTAGAAGATATGGATTCGGCGATAAGTGTATGTATGAATATGCATGCATATATTGGGGTCACGATTGAAATTTATGAGGCTGGTTTTGTGTCATTCAAATATTATGAAAGAAAAAAAGGAGAAAGCCTCTTTAAAAGTGATTCACTGACGATCTTTTTTCAATAAATAGAAGCCTTAGAACCTATTTACAATTGTCATTAATAATAGTTATAAAAATTCCAATTTCCTATCTTTTTCTTGTTAAAGCAAGTCATTTTGCTTCGCTAGAGATAAATACATGTGATTACTACTGGTTTCAAGGGGACATGTAAGTTTTAATTATTTTCTCAAGTTATACCTTTTAATAATTGATCAATTTTATTTTGTAACATATGCTTATAAAAATATATACATACGAATCTATCCGCAGTACTGAATCCACTGCCAATTCACTTTCATGTCTGAACATTGACCATAAATGATAGTCAATATAAGTAAGAAAGAGGGGCCTGTAAACCAAGAGCCCATACCACCCTGGCACTACACAGGCAATATTGTTTGAAGCCATAGCTGTCCATGAGCCTTAAAGAGACAAATCCTCAACACTCCCTTTTGGTAGACATGAGGAGTGAAAGCACATTCAATGAAAGAATCAACATCAACCTAAGTTATCCACAATTAATGCAACCTGATTTTTGGAATTTACAAAATCAAGAGGCCAATACTCTGGCAGAGATTGTACAAGGACAATGTAGAGTAAACAATCTGAGGAGGAAATTAGTTGCACTCGCCCAAGATATTTAATAGGTTGATTATGGAATCAAGTGCTAACACCCTGCTTTGCCTTGAGGATAAGCTCTTCAGTTGTGGTGCCAATGATCTCATTAGCACGTTTAAGACCGACAGAATAGTACCTTCCAAGAGTATCCTGTATCCAAAGATAGATGTATATGCAAGTAAAGAAGAATTTTATAACATCTCCTTCTACAATGTAAAACTTAGAGATTGGACTTGGTAACTACTGACTTGGGCAAGTTTCTGCCATAATATTACCTCAAAATCATTCAATTGATTTCTATTGCAATTCTGGTATTACCCACTAGTTGCATCATAAACAAATATACCAAATTTGGTTGAAGAATTAAACAAATTCTCACCCGAGAAACAATTCCCAACTTCTCTAACTTGTGAACTGCATCATCCACGTCAAAATTACAGCTCTCATTGAACTCTTCTTTAATTAGCTCCTCACAACGCAAATCCAAATCCTACTTAAAAATTTTAGAAACTTAAAACGTAAGTGATCTGCAATTCACCGAGAATTGAGAATTTAAGCAATAATAAAGAGAGACATTGCATAGACATGTTGAGATATATTTGTGCACATATTTAGGGAGATATTGAAGAATGCCTGCTTAGTAGCTTTGCCCTGCTCCATCAATATAAAGAAAGAAATAATGACCTCCTTGACCTGCAAGAGATTAGGAAACATGAGCAATTTGGTGGGTTATCAATTAACATAAGATATTCCCATAATTATTTAGGATGTTAACCTGTTACATGCTTGAGTATGGATACAATGGCTACAGTTCAATATGTATGTATGTAGGACCCTTTAGAAGAGCATATTTCTTTCATTTTCATACCAAGCAAAATAGAAGAATTTCAATATCCATATAACCGCATGGCCAAGGCACCATATGTAAAAATCAGAAGTCATCAAGCAGCGTTTGAGACAATTATGTTAATTCTTGAAACTAAATAACTACACAACAATCATACTTCGAGCAAAATGTGCACAAGGAATAGAACATGACAATAGATGAGATGTCTACTTAACAGCTGATTCAGAACTTTGATAAGTCAAGCAGTGTTGACAGAATGATCTGGAAAGCTACTATATCCCTAATGCAATATGCAGTTCATCCGAAAGAGGCAAGAACGACTTGCAACATGATTGTCTGGTTAAAGGAAACAACAAACTTAAGACTAAATTTATGTTAAATACACACACAGAGAGGGGAAATAGAGGGATGATAACAAGTAGAAGGATAGAGACTAACCTCCTGTTGAATGACATCGTCACACAGGTGAAGAAGAGTACCTCTTCCACTATCTAGTTGTTTATCATACATGGACTGTGTAATTAAATTCTGATACGCAGCCAAGTTTGCCTGAAAGCTGCAAGTAGTCACAGAATTAATACCAACATAGATGTCAGTAGAAAGGACCTAGAGAAAAATATTCTAGATCAAGGAAGATTTGAATAGATCATCAACAGAGAAAGATGGGCATTAAGTATACATGAACAGTATATAGGATGCATTAATAAAAGAGTAAATAAACAATATACTATTGCAAAGTACGTACGATACAAGAGAATCGATGTTAGCGGTACTTTAAAAAATAGCAAAAGAGGGAATACGCTTTTAATCTCAACCAGGCCAATTTTCTTTTTCAGATGACCCAAAAAACAATACAGAGTAAGCACATTGCGAGAAAATGAAACTAGTTTGTGCTGTGAACACCAAAGAAATAGAGGTAACACACAAAAGCAGAACATAACTTACGTGAAATATGTCTTAGCACAGTAACCAATTACGGTAGAAACAACAGCAAAAATGACCCAGAGATCAGCTTTAGGCATTTCAAGTGAACTAATGACAGCAACCTGTTTAAAAATGCATGTTATGTCTTTCCAAAGAATGAGTGAATTGTAAACAACAGTTAAATGAAATAACTTATTTTTAAAGCTCACCAACCCAACAATGGCAGAACCAAGGAATTTGACCCAGTCCATTGGAGTCAACCCAGGATTTTTCTTTTCGGGCTGGCAAAATTTGTAACAAACTATAAAGTCAGTAATTTAACTTGATGCAAAATAGAATAGGTCACCCAAAATCTTACAAGAACTATCTCCAAATCAGCCATTGGAATGTTTTTGAAATGCTTTACATATATCCCTCGTTCATCTTTTGCTTTGGTCCTTGCTCGTCTGGAAATTCATCATTCATTAACACGCATCGAATAACTTCCCATATTAGAAAAGTTAGATAAGAAATTTTCAATCATGCTACCCTCTTTGCCACAAGGCAATGAGATAAAGAATCTGTTAAATCACAAGAGTATTATTAATGCAAGGGCATTGTTTAACATGCAACAAATAGGAACACATATCATCAGCTTCCTAATCTAAAACATTCCTTCATAACAACTATTCATGCTTGGAAAGAGAGGGATTTACTGTATCATGTCCAACTCATTACAAGCATTCCATCAAAATATACAATAGTGCAAGACATACCGACAAGAATCTCGTCCAAAGAAAATAAAAGAATAACTAATGAAATAAACCAGCACCTGTAAACAACTATTATCCTATCAAATGTGGGCTCCTGGATTGTAGTATTGCTCAGCAAATTCTTCACACTGGGAGAAGGTAGAGAATGGACATGAGGATCGATAAGCAGAAATAATCACAAGGAATGAATCATCATGTGCAATTTTATTTAACAAAGGCATACTGGAGGACTGCTTATGCCCATCACCATACATATGAAAAGTTTACTGCTTTGCTCATTCCAGAAAATGACACAAGAATCAATTAGACAATACAAATAATTAAAATATTACCAAGAAAAAAAAGACATCCAGGAAAAGATTTTGAAGCAGTTGAATTTCACAAATAACATCAAGTTTCAAGATGTAAATTTTTTTAATCTGAACTTCTTCAATTGGAATATTCTTTTAGATTAAACCACTCTATTTATTCATATGCATTCGTTTAAGTAACTAAATAGCTTCAGAATCTGGCATAAAAGATCAAACCAGAGGCTGAATTACCATGATTCCTTAAATCTAAACATGTATATTGCACAAAGGGAACAGGAATCATTCCTCAAACAATCAAGAATAAATTTAGAGAAATCTGACAAGACTTTCTTAGGAGTCAAATTTTGATATATACGAAAATTTTCGTTCAAATGCTATATTTAACCTTAGTTCCATGTTCTCCAAACGAATTCTTTCAACAGATAAATCCTCCTGATCTGTTTCAGACAGAATTTCATCATTTTTCTTTGGATGTTTCTTGTGTCTTCTACTTGACGTTCTGGACAAAAGCTTTTCTATCCTGCAACAATTATGACCAAGAAAAGAAGTAAATGGTAATGATAGCAAATGAAGGTTCAGTACAGAAACTACAAAGTGAGAGAAAATATTAAGATCAAAAATCATTTACGTGCCATGACATCTTTAAACCTTGTACTATACACTAAGCCAATCTATTTCAAAAGGAAATGCACCAAACGTCAAAAGTCATTTGTGCCATGACATCTTTAAATCTTGTATAAGCCAATCTGTTTCAGCAGGAAATGCACTTAAGGTCAAAAATCATTTATGGGTCATCAAATCTTTAAATTTTGTAATATTCTAAGCCAATCTATTTCAGCAGGAAATGCACGTAAGGTCAAAAATCATTTATGCACCATGACATCTTCAAATCTAGTAATATACCAAGCCAATCTATTTCTGAAGGAAATGCATTTTTTGAAAGCATCAACATGATGCAGAAGCTGAATAAAGTTAAATAACATGTTAGAAAACGGTGATGCAGTTCACCATCCAAATCACTATGAAACCTGAATTCCTTAATGACTATGATAACAATTGCAGCATCGTCGTCTTCCTACCGAGTCAATCTTAGAATATATGCCCAAAAGCGTGCAATAAGCATGTCCACTTTCTCCAACACAAAGTAATCAGTTGTACGATCAATTCCAATCCCACGTCGGAAGATTATATACTAAAATTTAACAAACAAAAACAATATCAGTTACCGTGCAACAAAACCCTGTTAATAGGACAAAGTATAAATAACAAGAAGAACAGAGTGTTGATGAAGAATGAAAAAATAGTAATAGTAATAGTAGCAGTAGTAGCAATAATAGCCAAGAAAGATTAAACTTGCATGCACATGTATTTAAAGATCAATTTGCCTCAACAAATATAGGAAAGGTTGATCTGCACTTCCCTTTGAGCACATAAATTAAATAAAAGTCACAACTGAAAAGATTGATCTGCACTTCCCTTAAAGAATGCACATTCATATTACAGAGATGTCCATATCATGGAATTTCTTGATTCATAGTCAACTGATAGAAATAAGTTATTCAAGGGCAGTTATTTCATCTAGTCATTAACTAGTCAAATTTATTCCAAGCGTCCACTAAAGCAAATCACTAAAGTCGCTTCTGAAATAACCAAAAATTTTGAAATTTTGAAACTCGATAGAAAAATTAGGAAATGACAATTTATGTATTTCAACCAAATGCATCCTTTCCTTTTAGCATTGCTCTATATCAAAATCCCAAGTGTATAACCCTCAATTTTTGCTTCAAACTACAAGAACTTCCGAAAGGATTTCTCTTATAGTCTCAGAAAATTAATCATAGATGAAAAGAGGCTTATTCATCAGGTAAAGATGTATTCCCCTGAAGTGACAGGAACCATCTAATCCTGGTATTTAGCAAGGCTATCAAACATAAAGGATTCCTGGACACGCTTTTTTATCATAAAAGGGAAAGGATAAGTTGGAATAGGTTGGGGAACACAACTTGGACATTTAGGACTAATATCATGCCACTATGTTCTCAAAAAATACATAACCAAGAAGGTTAATTCTAAATAAAAATTCTTTCTGGCCATGTATAGTAGAGTTTGCAAATGTTTCAACCACTTCTAAAGCTGCTCCTGTGCATATTGGCTATACTACAACTTTTGATCCATACTTGGGACCAAGTGTATCTGGTGTAGATGAGGTTCCAAGAGAAAAGTAACTAATACCTACAAAATTAGATAAGCAAGCACAATAAGGTGAAGACATGGACAAGCAATCCCTCAACAGCATTGCTATTGACTCTAGACAACCTAACTCTTCATTCCATCTAAGTCCCATCTTCTGTGCTATGAGTTATCAAGTACCATTATAACTACAAAATTGTCCACCTTTCAAAAAGTATTGATGAGAAAAAAAAAAACAAAAAGTTACATATCTTTGAGGAATGAAGGCTCTAATGCTGGAGAACACATCAATAGGCCAAACTTTGGGTGAAGATACTGTCACTGACAGAGCACTGATGTATCTTTGTCAAAACTGTCTTTGATATTGAAACTTATGAGGATTGAGATAGAGACTAAAAGCATAGTTCAAGCCTCCATCTGTATTACTTAGCTGTAAGGGGTCTCAATATATTACTTCGTATAAAATGGGAAGCAAAGATAATAACCAAGATTAACTGCCAACCATTGGTGTAAATGCAATATTAATCACAGAAGGGCAAAATGTTACATAACTACTATACCAAGGACCATACCAAGCAACTGTAATAAGCAGATAACCTAGAGAACCAGTATATATGAAACACCATTAATGTGTGGGAAATGGTTAATGATTTCACATGCTGATAGATTTTATAGGCATACATCATAGTAATGCCACAAAATCTTCCTGTAGAAATCATCAAAGAGGGTAAATGGATATTATCACAATTGTATCTCTTCATATTCCATGTCCTCTTCCAGAAGCAAAAAAAGGAAACACTTCAACATTAAGACATAAACTGGTTGATTCCCAGAAAGTTTGCAACAGGCTGGAGTTTGATGCAATACCTTATCAGCAAAGTCTGGAAGGTTTTCATGAGGATGCTCAGCAAAATACTTCTTCAGAAGTCCCTTGTCCAGCTACACCAAAGAAGTAATTCATATATAAATAGAAGAAAACAGAAACTAAAAGTCACAATGAATGATGATATTTTCTTAGGTCGTCGTTATATTAATTCCCCATCCTCAAATCAGTACTTCCCTTGGCTTACTGACCCAATGCAAAAAAGATACAATAAGAACATTGTGGCAGTGAAATCTTGATATAATTCGAAACAGGAAAGCAGCAAATCCAAGGCAATAAAAATATATATATATATATATTTTTTTTTATAGAATTAAAAAAGTGACTCGCAATTAAAAGAAACCATAATTTGGAACTTATGGAATACAAACCTTAGATTCATCAACACTTATGGGAAGATTCAAAAGATATTGCCCTGAGAGGGCTACATCAATCTCCTCATCAGTTGTTAGTTTGAAGTTACTCTTATCCATCACCTGTACAACCAATAAGCCCATTCTTAAATTTCCACACTAGTAGTGTACTTAATTTCTCAATGCTATAATCGAAATTGGTTAATAAACTCTTTTGGTGGATTTCCATGTCGACTCAGGTTTTATCAGACTTCCAATGAAAACTGGAACTTAACAAAGAAGTTTTCTATAATTCCAGTATTACTCTAGTTTTCAAGTTTATTGGCTCCCTTCTTAACTGAAAATTCTTATCTTTTTACTTCTATTTCTCAATAGTACATCATGAGTGGTCCAACTTAAGAAAGTAATGGTCATACTACCTGAAATAGGTATGTCAAAAAATTTTGTTCGAGTACATCAATTTCTTCAGGAGTAAGGTTTTGCCGCTCCAATTTCTGAGCACCAGTCACGGGGTCGAAGAGCGAATATAATTGCTGCAGATGAAGGTGCAATTTATTTTAGATAATAGAAATGCTCAAGAAGCATCTTCATTTGCAATGCCAGTTTTTTATATATTATAAAATAAAATACATAGAGAGAGCTACAGAGAAGCCCACACACAAGCATACATAGTTATGTAAAGAAAGGAATTTCAGGGGCCCGGGAAAAGATGAATACCATCAAATCTTCAAACTGCAAAAGATACCAAGCTCGAATTGTGTACTCAACACGTTTACAGAGCTTCAAAAACTCGGCCCGATCAGAACTGAGTTCTGCAGAAATTTGACAAGTTCAGGGTCAATTGACTTGAAACAACTAGTTCAAAAGTGAGGCACAACTAAAATTTATAACATTAATTACGAATATATGTATATGTATAAAAAGAACAAGGGAAGATTACATACGGTATTTCCCTGTAAAGCATAGGATATAAGAAAAATTCCCGTTTCCAGCGTAATTCAACAAAATGAAAAAGTGTCAAAACCAACATTGCTACGTCTGTCCAATTTGGGAGAAGTTGTAACCCACAAAATTTTTAACATGTGGGTCACCAAACATGGAACCGGGGACATTCAGACAGGCCTGAAAGCCCTCGGAAATACACTTATGGCGTAACTGGTGAACAAACAGAAAAGGCAACTATGTCTATTTGATCAAGTTGAATGACCCAATTATGCATACAAGGAGAAGGACACATGCATTATTATTTCTATGGAAGCACAACGACAACATGGTATAAGTGAAACCACAGGAAAGAAGAAGAAAGAGATAAGATGGAAGTGAGGGCAAAAGGGGTACCAATAAGATTGGCCAAGGTCATGATAAGCTTAGGTTTGAGAATTGGAATGACGGATTCCTTCTCCAATCTAATAACTTCTTTGTTCTTCTTCTCCATTCCGATTCTTCAAGGATATCAGTTAGTCTCTGGCGCTCTCTTGCTGCCTCCTGGGATTTATGGCACAAGGAAAGCAGGGAAGGGATTCAATGGCAATTAGAAGTTAAAGCAGATTCTTGTTTTACTTTTTTTTTTTTCTTGGAAAAGGTTTGGGTTTGGAATCAAATAACTCTACAGGGACTAATAAATTAAATGGAAATACTCTTAAATTCATTCATAACTGTCATTTATTTTATTTAATTACAAAGGTAACTCTGTTTCTTCTCCTAATCTAGAAGTTTTCAGTTTTCAGGCTAACTTTGTACGTGCCTTGGGTGGGAGGAGTAGGACCCAAGTTCTTACTCGAAATGCGCTTGTTTGTTGATCCTTGACGTGTCATTATTATCATGATTTATTATTATTATTAAATTGCCCATCCTTGTCCTTTCTAATTCCGTAAAGCTAAAAGCTTCGAGTTGTGACAAACAAGACCATGTCTTGGTTAAGATCGCAAACAATAAGAACAGAGCTTTGCCTGTCTTGATCTTCATGCCATGATATCTTCGTACCATAAAAACGCAACTATTGAAATCAGTTCAAAAAATTCAATTAATTTGATTAGTTCAATCATAAAAATTTTAATCTATCTAATTTTTTAATTTAATTTTTTAATAACTTTATTGTCAATTTATTAATTAATCAGTCAATTTTTTAAATTAATAAGTTCTTATAACTTATAATTAATTAATTAATTTTTATCTAACAATCTTATTTACTCACACTTCAAATTCTTTT
>JANIPM010000006.1:47157856-47168003 GCA_027478405.1 Erythroxylum cassinoides
AATAAAATAACTAATTAAAAATTTTTGAAAAAAAGGGGGGAAGGAGAGATAAGAGGGAGGGAGGGAAATTCCAAAATTTTTTTAAACTTTTGTAAAAAAATCCCCCTATTTTTTAAAATTTTCAGTATCTGCTGATATTTTGAATATCAACAATATCGACAGATACTATTCGAAACGGGCCGGTACTAACTAGTACTTAAACTCGATACGACTTATCCTTTATTTAATACCAGTTTTGGTCCAATACGTACTGGTATTCATAATACTGTCTTCAACTATTCTTATTGTTCTCCCGTTACTAGGATTTTGAATATTTTTGCTCAGAAGTTTCAATCGACAATCTTCAGGTTTATATTTTTTCTTATTTAACGATTTCAATTTTTATTCTGTTTGTAGGGATATAATTGAAAACACAAGCTAAAATTAAGTTACATTATATGAAATACTGTTGCCTACTAAACACTACAATAAGAATCCACCCAACTTTCCTATTAGAATTCTTATAAGTATCCAAACATGTGAATATCTTTACTCTCCATAGATTTATTTTCCGAGGAATAATATTCCAAATTCACTTTACTTTTTCGTCAACCAAACGAGGCCTTATAGGATTGTCTTACAAAAGTTATTAAAACAAAAAATGAATCATAAGTGGGAAAGATATTTTATCTAGGTAAAGTATTCATTTTTAATTCTATGAGCATATCTAATAAGATCAATTCTATCTAATCTCCTAACCGCTCTATTAATAGGTTCGCTATCACTCTCATGCTTGTTAAAAGGTTCACCATCACTGTCATGCTCCCCTTGCCTGCTTGTGAGTCAATTGGTAGGATTATATTCAATTCTTAATTTAATATATCAGTACATCTAGTTTATATTTTATATTACTCCTATAGTTTACCCCTATTAAAGGATATTTTATGACTTTTTTCAATAATGGTTATTAATTCCTTTTTAAAGAAACATAATGCTTCTAACATTCTCACCGCTCTAAGTAGACTTTCAATTTTCCTTATTAGTGCTTCCACTTGAGTTTCTATGAGTAGTTTTGATACAAGAAGCCATGGCAATGTAGATCAAGGTGCAACACGCCAAGACAAGCTTACTTTGCAAAGTGGACCTATTACAAGGCGACGTGCAGCAAGGCTTAAACAAGCACTTTAAAGATTTGTTTAAAGTCACATTACATCTTACCTTGATTACAAGACCGAGCCATCTATGGAGAATTCAAGTGGAGTAGTCAAGCTTGTGATTCTTCTAGAGATGGCATGTGAAGGGGCTAATACTTAGCCAAATTTCAAGACAAGTTCAATTATTCTTATGGACTTATTTTAATATATTGGGCTTGTTATTTATCCTTTGTTTATTAGGCCCAAAGAGACTTGTTATGGGTTGGGTATTTATTAGTAAGCATGTGCACTCATTAAAAGTCACTTGCCTTAGTTTATTTAAAGCTAGTTTTAGACAACCAAGCGTGTGGGGCTAAGTAGAGTGATCCATTAGGCCCATCCGCCCCTTGAGGTTTATTTAGGTTAATTTGGTCTTATTTAACTTAGTTTAGTCCAATCCTAAGTGGAGTAGGATCAGATTGCATTATTGGGCTATAAACTCTTAAATTAGTTAGGATTAGGCTTGTTTTAGCATTAAAGAGTCTTGTAACCTATTCCTTTTAGGTTTAGGACGTGGGAAAGGTTATAAATACCTTATTTTATCCTTGTAAACATTAGATTTGTTGATTAACAAAATTGAGAGATATTCTCTTCAAGAAATGTGTGTTTTTCTTATTGTTACTTTAAAGATTGCATCACTTATTAAGGTAATCACTTATGGCGTGTTCAATTCTTCTGTTTTCTTTGGGTTTGGATCTCAATTTCATATAATTGGGGTTTGAACTAGCATGTTCTTAGAATAGAAAGATTGAGGTTTTGATTTAATAGGATTAGGGGGTTTCAAGAACCTTGTTTTCTTGGAGTTTCTGTATCAAAAACCTTGAGAGCTTTTATGAGTTCCGAAACAAAAGTGGAGTCCACTTTAAAGAGGACTATGAGATCATTAGTAAAGCTTATATTTGTTATCTACAATTTCCTACATCTTGAGTGGAATTTGCAATGATTGATTTTATCCATTACTCTTTTAAGAATTTTGTTGACGATTTATATCACCAGAGCAAAAGATAGGGTAATATAGGACCTCCCTGCTGAATCCCTTTGCAACTTTTGAGAGATTTGGATGGCTGTACTTTAACAAGTATCCTGAATGAGGGAGTGGTTATGCATTATGTAATATATTGAGTGAAAGCTTATAGAAATTATATAGCATGAAGGATTTTTTTCATTAAATTCCAATCCACACTATTTTTTTATATCAATCTTAAGTAAACAATTCATGCTCCTTCTTTTCTTAGAATAAGTTTTGGGAGGTGATATGTGTTTTCAATGTTCTTTTGGAACAGTAGCTTCATCTCATGCTTAATCAGTTGAATTTTTTTGGCATAGATGAATTGTTTAGAGCCTCTAACTCTTACCCTTAAGGCATTCCAAATTCTATCATCAAAACTTGCCAACTTAGTTCAAAATTATTGAATCTGAAAGGTGTTGTTAGACTAACTGAGATTAGGTAAAGGATGATGGTTGAATGATCAGACATGCTATTATTAGTAAATAAGGAGAAGATACTTAGGAAAATTTAAAACCATTGTTGATTAACAAGATTGTAATCCAATTTTTTTCTAATGAAATTGACACCAGATTGTTTATTACACTAAATAAAAAAGCTCTCACCATAGCGAAATATAAGATAATTCGATATCAGCCAAACATTGTCTCAGTTCAATGTAAGGACTTTCAATGGATCTAAACACATATGCTTCTTCTTCTTTGAGAATGGAATTAAAATCCCCATTGAGGAGCCAAGGGATAGAGGAGCTAGTGGATAGAGTTTTAAGTTGTTTCTATAAGAAGGCTCTCTAATACAAACTAGTATGAGCATAAGTGAAGGAAATATAAAGTAAGCAGCCTAAATTCTTATAAAACACTTCAAGATAGATAATTTGATCTGACATGAATGTAGTAATAACATTCACTAGAGAGGAGTCATAAAAAGCCAGGACTCGGTCACTGGGGTGACAATAATGGTTTGTTATTTCTTCCCATTGGTTAGGAGGGAGTTATAGGAGGTTACGGTTCCATTTCTTCATATAGGATTCTAAAATTCTAGCAATTACAACTTTATTTTGAACAATCATATTCTTAATCAAAAGTTTTTTATGAGGAGCATTAGCTCCTCTAATATACCATTATAAGATTTTCATGTTTTTGACTCCATAAATAAGAACGCGACGAATGAGAAAGAAGCCAAAGAATGAAATTTAAGAAAAAGAAATTCTTTTTAAGGTGACTAATCAATTTTAGGTGTAATAATTTTGTGACTGCTAAAAAAGAAGAGACAGCTACGTAAGCCAACTAGCACTTTCAAGTTACCAGTTAACTGGAACTTAAAGATAACTTGTACTTCCCGTTTCTAAATTTGAAAGTATGATAGCTCCAAGTAGTGTTTTGAAAATTGGACCGAACCGACTGATTGGCTCAAAGAACCAGTGACCCGGAGCATAAAACGGTCTGGTTTAGCCCTTTTTTGTGAGTAGTTGACTCGTTCATTTTTCGGTTGAATCGGTAAAAACTTCCGAACCGGTGTAAGAAAGGATCGACCAATCCATTTAAAATGTCCTGATTTTGATGATTTCAACTTGACGGGAAGTCTTGTTTGAATGGGACATTAGTTGAGTTTGGTTTTTAGCAGTGAATTAACTGAAAACCTCTGCAAGTGATTGAAGCAGCTGAAAAAAAAAACCTCTAAAAAACATGATCTCTTCAATCTTTGCTAGACGCTTGAATGCTATCCAAAGTCTCCACCTTTATACTGCTTCTTGCTTTTCAACTATACCTGTTTTATATTTCTGCTCCAAACTCCAAAACCCTCCTCCGAATCGACAACATTTTGACTCGCACTGTCTTTGTTTGTTCTATCCTGCTATCTTGTTTTGTCTTGTGTTGGTGAACTTTAAAACAAAACTTATATGTTTTGAAGTTTGAAGGTTTAAGTTAAGTTTATAATTAGATAAATAATTAAATAGTATATTTAAATATTATCTTATATATACTATATACAAAATAAAAATTTATATATTTAATTTTTTATTAGTCACCGGTTTAATTATGGTTGAATTCCGATTAAATCATTGACCATTAAATCAGTTGCTTCTCCAATTTATTCATTGGTTCTAAGCACCAAGTGTGCTTATTTAAGGACCACTGCTCACTTTACGGCACCTGCATCAACGTGGGAGTTGTTGCCCTCGTGCTTACTATAACTTGTCCAGACTTCGGCAAATCCCGAGTCCGTTTGATAAGTAATGGCAACTCTCTGCCGGTTAAGTTGTTTCAAGTTTCATATAACTAATTCTTCTCTTGTTGTGGCTGCAAAGAAGCATATTACTGGAAGAGGGCTTCGTGAAAGCAGAAGATCAAAGTAAAAATGAAGGTTGGAGGATTGTTCAAGGGGATGATCAACAAGTAAACCAAATGAGGAAGAAGCTTAACCTGATCCAGAAAGGAATGGTGTATGTTAAGGGCATACTTGAGAGATGATAAGCTTTTTTTACAAATTAATGAAGCCATTCATCGACACAAGCATTGAAATCAAACCATAGCATTTGTTGGATTATGTTGGGATTGAATTTACTTTCCCTTCTCCCTTTGCCTCGCATCATTGGGATGTTATCCGATTAGTTACTTCCATCTTTAATCCATACATGGATTTCTTTTCCCTTTTTTGATGGTAGAGTAAAACTCTCACTAAAAGTACAACACTAGACAACAGTCTCCCCGCGATACAACATACCATCATCAAATGTTTCGCAGCATCATGTAACACCATAAATTGTAACTAACACCGAGGAAACCCCTGATCAACGACTACAACAATTATATAGCAGCATCTTGAAACAAATTACATTTCAAGAAAGCATCCATCCTTTCAAACAACTTATTGAGAACTCATGGCAGGACCAACCAGCAGTTACAGTATGAAGACGACAGGAATGTTCCTAAACATACCCCAAAGAACCATGCTATGGGGCAAAATCGAGATCTGAAACAAATCTTTGACATTATCAAATGTAAACGAAAACATTACCCAAAATAACCATGGTTTGCCAGAGTGAAAAAATATCAACCAATCAATAACTTATTCTCATCCAAAAACGTATACGTGGGCACCTCTAGATTATATGGAGCTGGCCCCTTGCGAATCCTACCAGAGATGTCATAATGTGAGCCATGACATGGACAAAACCATCCACCAAAATCACCAGCATTTGGCAAAGGAATGCAACCCAAGTGTGTACAGACCCCAATAACAATAAGCCATTCAGGGTTTTTTACCCTTTCTGCATCTGGCTGTGGATCTCGAAGTGATCCCAAGTCAACACTGTTAGCCAGGTTAATATCGTCTTCTGATCGGCGTCTGATGAAAACTGGCTTCCCACGCCACTTAACAGTCACAGTGGTGCCTGGCTCAATGCTGGAGAGATCAACCTCAAGAGAGGCCAGTGCAAGAACATCCTTACTCGCAGACATGCTAAGTACAAACTTGAGGATAAGTAAACGGATCAATGAAGCATAGACAAACCTGCCACCAGTAAGAACAAAGTAAGCAAATGCCCTCTTGCTGGGGTCACCAGGGGGGTAACGCTCATGGTTGTACTCATCATAAACTATTTGAGAAGTGGGGTTCTTGACAGCTAGCACAGTTGCTGGAACATCTGAAACTATGCTGTCTTCATTTCTTGGGGTAAGTGATTCAGTAGAAAATCCTGAAAGAGAAAAATATTAATATCCTCACTATAAACCCTAGTAATATCAGTAGCTGGTAGAGCAATTGCAGAAGAAATTGATATTGGTTGAAAATAAGAGATTCATATCCTGATCCATCATCAGTAGGATAGAATCGTAAGGATTCATGGATAGGGTCAACAATGTTCACATAATTATGCACAACAACATATCCATAGTTGTCACATACACAAGAGGCCAGTCAAAGGGTTTGAATCGTCAAAATTAATTTCAATTTATATAAACTAACTACCAAAGAAGGCTAACAAAATGCTTTTCAATGTCACTTTGCCCTCCACATCTGAATTGCCAGCATTCTGCTTTCCACGTTGTTCACAGAGCATTCAAATCAAAGAAAACCTTCCGTGCAACTTAAACTCATTACATTAGATTTATCACCTCAGCTAATCACTGCAATAAAATTGCCATCTGACCTTCAGAAATCATACAAACCAGAAAACAAAACACAGCAACGCATATTAGTGCTTATATACAGCCGATTCTGCAAATTAGTGAACTAGATGCTGTATTAGAAAATAGTTACAAGAGCAGTTTGGAATAAGATATGTTTCCTGCTTCAGTTTTCCATTTGACATGAATACAAGTGTATCCTTCATCTACCTTGTGTCAAAGTGAAGTGTCATTTATGCTTATAAATAGTTTGAATTTGATTTCGAAAAAAAAAATTTCAGGTTCCTATAACCTAAAGCACAAAAGAAGAATACACACCATAGACCGGAAGAGAAATGATCAGTTGCATGGCATCTATCACATTAGTAAAGAAAAGGGAATATCAAGAGTAATTTGTAAATATGTATAATAAGGGCACAGATTCCAAGTCAGTAATGAAGGAGAAATGGAATTTAAGGTAAATATTTCAAAAGGATGCTTCAGATTATCGCAACTACAAAAGCAGGATAGGAGAAAATAAAAGAAAATAATACCAAGATTCATCTCAGGAATAGAGTGAAAATTATGGCTCTGCAGAGAATGATAAGCTAATGTCATAAGGTGAAAATAGTTGCACTAATTTTGCATGATAATCATAAGACAAGAAGACAATAAATAATGGCAGGGAAAGAAAAACTTTATGGTCATTTCCTAGAAGTGCACCGCGCAATACAATTTATTTGCTATCTTCTTGATACATCCATAAAAGAACCACGGGAGAACTCATAGCAGAACTCTCTTGCAAAAAAATTATAAAAAAATGGGCGCATGACATAAAATTACCAAGATAACCAACGGAAATATCATTCAACTTGGTTCTGCTGCTGGGTTTAACATAGGATTTTCCATCTTGCCTCACTAGAAAAGATACTGTTTGACCACCAAAATTAAATGAATCATGAGGGCAAATCCTTGTCATCCAAATTGGATATAAGAAGCACAGGTATCAATGAGAAGAGGTGACCAATAAGTTTCTTTCTATTCAGTTTTCCCCACCTTCTATTAAAAAATAGCTGACATGTAGGTTCAACAACTAACTTAAAGTTAGTAAATCTCCAGCAAAATACTTGGTTTGTGTATTGATCATAAATTGGCTACCTCAATGAGTAAAACAAGGTTGTCTCAGACAACAGTATACAGTCAGATTCGTCTACCGAACAAGCATATAACAGAATGCACTATGAGGATATACTGCATATAAGCACAAAGTATGTAAAAAGGTTGATCCTATCCTACTGATACAGAAGTAGAGACTTGAACAAGTTAAGGTTTTGATACTTTTGGTTTTTCTGATTAATTTATGCCTTGAGAGACGTAATGATTCTGTTAAAAAATTTAAACTTTGATAATTATTCAAAACATAGGAGGTCTCTAATTATAATAAGAGTTATTAATCAAATACATTCCTAGCTAGTTTTCACCCTCTCCCTAGTAGCCCTGGGCTTATATTCCCTGGTAGTCTATATGAGAACTGGTAAACAATCAAGAAAATTGTAATGTTTCAACAAATAGCATTTTCAGCTTCGTGCTACCAGTCTTCTATCTTCTCCCCTTTAATTTGTCTCCCTCAAACGTCACTAACCTACATCACTCCGACTCATAATTCACAGAAATCTGACAACCATTTAATCCCCTCGTCTTTTACTCCAATCAGCTCTAAAACACGTTATCGAAACCTCAAAGATGAACACAGGATAAAGGTATTCATAGGCTAAATCTGAGACGTATCTTTCAATATCATCCATTTCTAGGAAATAAACAACAAAAATCGTATCCAACATCACAAACTCCACAATCCCCAAGTTCTATAACGTCGAAATCTAATTAATGCCACATCACGATCAAAACCCGAATCTAGAGCTCTAAACACCAAATTCCCAACTTCAAAATTAATACGCACAGCTGAGAGCTCCTTGTAGACAAAGTCGTTGATAAATCTCACAAAACTAATAAGCAACCAATGCTTGAAGGATTCCCAATTCAAATAAAGAGCAAAAAAGGCACAAAACGATGACTTAGGAAGAAAATCCTCAAACTTGGTAACCATTTGCAAAAGAAAAGAAACGAAAACCCTAACCTCTGTGAGGAAGATGGAACTGGGGCCAGAAAGCATGGGAATTGTTGAGAGGCCCCGATTTGAAGTCGGATGAATCAGAACAGTTGAAGGGATAGCGAGACAGAATCGTAGAGGAGGCGGCGTGAGAAGGCCTCCACGATTGTGGGAGTGAAGAAAGCTTCTTCGCTGCAACCCTCAGCATCGTCTGCTTATTTCTCTTGCTCTGGTTATTGAATTTCCAAATGTGTATGCACACCACAGGCAGGAGGTAAATTATTAAAAAAAAGATAAATTGGTATAGCGGAAGGCACGATTTTGTATGACTTGAGAGAACAAAAAAATCTCTTTGGCTCTATTTTTTCTTTAGTGATAAAAAAATACTTAAAGATGAATTATCTAAAGAATTCTTTAATTATGAACAAAACATTAAATATATCATAATTTTAAATTACAATGATGTAAGAGTTGTTTACACTTAGATAGTTATTATTTTGCATAAATATCTAAAAATGTTCCTAGTTATGTATAGTTGCTCACTTTCAAATTCTAAATATTTTTTTTAGAATTAGGAATCGACTTATTTTGTAATATTTTTAGTTATATTAATTTTGAGTCTTTTCCCCTTTGTTAGGTATTGTTTGGTTTCTTGTCTACTGACTCATCCTTGGCGTTGTTAAAAGAGTACAGTAAATAAAATTAAAGAAAACCCTATAAGATAAAGTCACGTAACCTTAAAAGACCAATACAAAATTACACTCAGAAAAGAAACCGAACAATTAGCTCGATAGTGGAGCTTTCCAAAGAAGGACAAAAAAAAGAAAAATATTGTTGGAGCTAATATAAATATTAGTTGGAGTTGAAAATGAAAACTCTAATGAATAATTCAAAGATTAAGAAATGTTATTTGCTCATAAACTTGTCTCATATGGTGCTAAATGACATTATCAGTATCATTAATGCAAAAAACTTTAGTTGTGAAGTCAGAAAATACTGCATCCATTACAAAGTGGATTTTTTTAGAAAATAAAAGGAATTATATTAATAAAGCAAAAGCTAAATTAATATTGCAATGAGATTTGTCCACAATTCACCAAAAATTGAAATTACATAAAGATTACAACATTGGTACTTTGCATGTTGAGACCCGATCATGGAACCGGATCCCAACCGGAAAATGGAAAAATGAAAGCGAAAACAAAAAGGCGGAAACGAATCAAACCGAAATCGAATACTCGGAATCATAAAGCGAAGGAATTTGTAGTCGATACAAAAGGCGAAAACACAATGCGAATCGAAATCGAATTATCGAATAACAAAAATATGAGACAAATACGGATCGAAATACGAATCGAGAACGATAAATTCGAATCGGAATCAAACATCATAAAGCGGATACGAAATGGATCACAAAATGCGGAAAACAAAATCGAAAGTGAAATCGAATCGAAGCAAATACAACCGAATCCGACATCCGAAACAATTATCTTAGAAATAGCGTTGGAAACTTTAGACATTACCAATCTAATCCGGTGTAAATTTTTTTCTTTTCTATTTCTTATTTCATTCTACTTTATTCAATCTTATCCAAAACAAAACCCTTTGGAAACTCATTTTCATTCAAAGCTCAATTTACTTGATTTCTCTTAATCAAGTATATCTTAATATCATCGCTAACAAAAATCTTATTCTTATTCTATCTTGCCATACAACCAATTTTATCAAAAATTGGGCAGCATAACGGCTGCAT
>JANIPM010000006.1:47193818-47208575 GCA_027478405.1 Erythroxylum cassinoides
ACAAAATGAACATCAAATAAATGAAATATGCCTTTGCTTTATTTATTCATAAAGTCTGTACATGACTATGAACAAAACGCGCTAAAGGGGATTGCCTTTAGGGCACTACTCTAACAATCTAACGATACTGTACACACATAAGTCGACTTACACTGGTGAACAAGGCGACTTATCAGTACCGAGCAAGCACAAGTCGACTTACACATGGTACAAGTCGACTTACCACTTACAAATTATTAGTTGGGTCTACATGATTGATCTGGATGATAAACTTGTTGATCACAAAAGTTAGATTTAGTTTATTATTTGAATTGATTTGAACCCAATTGGTAATTTTAGCAAGACAATTATCCAAACAAATCACGTTAGTTATGCATAGGATATTAAATTAGTGAAGTTAATTTCTCAAAATTTTTCCATGTTGGATGGTCAAATTGTTTTTGCTTCGAATTAAATCAGTTTACATTTTAGTCTAATTGTATAATTTTATTTAAAGCCTTTACTCAACAAATTAGGATAGAATGTTTAGGATTGCATTTTTATTTTTATTCAAGATTAATTTAAGTGAACCAATTCCATCTCCTTGAGAGAATACCTTGGATAATCAACTATAACTATCTCATATAATTGCGAATGAGATAGCCTAGGTATTTTTAAAATTCATTTTGGGCACAACATGCAGCCTACAACCTATTTGGGAAGTATTTTTATTTCCTATTCCCTTTATAACTTAGGTTCAGGTGATCTCTCCAACCTGGATGGTAGGACAGGGAATATAGATTATATTGTTGGCAAAATTTCCCTAGACAACATTGATGTACTCCCTTCACAACGTCCTTTTGATTTCGGGATCAAATTATAGGGATGGTGTTGAGAAGATCTTGTAATTACCATACACAAATACTAACAAACATGAAAAGATTAAGAAATAATTGTAAAAACTAATTATTAACTAATATATATTCAAAATTCCAACTAAAATCAAAACAAAAACTAAATCACTTTAATTCATCTTCAATGGTGCCAAAATTTATAATGCATGTTAAACTCACCAAAAAATAAAACCTAACTCTGGATAACTAAATTTGTAGCAGTGGTGAGAAAGGATCATATCCATAAAGAGTGTATGTTTAGCTTTGGAACGAATGTGCATAATCAATCATCATGTTGTTCTCATACCTCTCTTTGAAATTATTAACCGTTGATTAACAATAAGATCTATTAATCCCAATGTTCCCTTAGGCTGTCTCTAATTAAAACAAGCTCTTTAATTAAGATAAGCTATCATATAACCTATAATAAGCTCTCTAGATTTAATATGACAGTGGCATTACAAAATAGGGCAACAAGTTTTTCCAAGCAACGACAACATAAGCTTAGGTCACTTAACCTATGCTATGTTATCCCTAATGATCATTAGTTTACCGCATATGAATCATATTTACAATAATTATGGATTGCAATCTATATTTTGACAATGAGTTCATACATGAATAATCTAATAGGCCTATCTAAATTGTTCATACATAAAAATCCTAAACTTTGGACACAAAATAACATAGTCAATTCCAAAATACAATAAAGAAGAAAATCACTAAGATTTATCAATGCCCAAACATGTTCATTGGTCTCAATTGGTGTAAACATTAGGGTCAAAAGTGACCCCTTTGCCAAGTAAAAACAAAAACTTCAATAGATATTGATTAATCTTTTTTTATCTCATAATGTTGTGAAATCTTTATTAAGTAAAACGAAACTTGTTATTTGAAATTAATATCAATAAAATTATATATGCAACATACAAATTATTATGAAAAACAAAATACGTTAAATCATATGCAAGACAATTAATATTGTTGATATATAGATGACGTATTGTGACGTAACGCTGTGCAAAATAAACTAAACATACTATTATAGTAGTTGTGAGTCTAATTCGATCCCACATAGAGTGTTTAGTTAGCTTTTGAAATGACATAACTGTGTTTGGGTTTTAGAGGGGGGTTTGGTTTGGTTTAAAATAAGAAAATAAGACTAAACTAACTAATAAAACAAATTAAAGAAAACATGCAAAAAAGATAAAAGCGGTGAATTCGTTGGAAGTCTGATTTATTGGTTCAATCTCGTCCTACACTCTAATCAAACATATTTCATTGAATTGATGTTCTTTTACCTCTCTTTGAACTATTAATCATAGGTTATTGATATGATTTATTAACATGAGTTTTTCCTTAGTCATGTTTAATTAAGATACAATCATCAATTAAACCTAACTACATAATAACCTAGGATATGATATCTAAATTCAATTGGGTAGTTGCATTACGAGTTAGAAAAATCGATTAATCTAAACAACAATCACATATGCTCCAGTCATTTAATCAAGGTCATGTTATCCTTAATGATTACGAACTATTAGTCACTACAAATGAATCTCAAATATAACAATTACGAATTGTATTGAAATTCTAGTTATAGGTTCATACACAACAACTGAACTATAAGATAATACAATTATTCATACACAAAATCCAAATCCATATGCATAGGATAACATAATCAATTCATAAAGAGAGAAAGAAACAACAAATACAAGAAAGGAATGCCTAACCGAGTCCTCGGCATTGATGTCACCTCCAACTGGCGTAAGCTATCCCTCTATAGGTCTCTTAAGGTTGGTCTCTTCATTCTCTCCTAAGGCTCCCAAAGCTCTTCCCAATTGAAAATACTTGAAACTTTTATAAAACATATCAACCATCACAAAAACGAAGATATTATAGCAAAAAATAGGGTTCAAGTGAGCTGGCATAGTGTTATTCATTGTATAACTCATTTGCATTAACACACCAAGAAATATGCAGATTCAAAAACCAAGGAAGTGATACACAACTAATCATTTGGTTGCTAAGCACTCATCATTCTGCAACTTATAAGCAACACTTGCTCCATCACAGCAATAAGAATGTTACGATATTAGTTACTTTGATGCCAATTATTGCATAAACGAAAATAATATACATATATAAAATAAGGAAGTAAAGAACATAAAATTTATATGGTTCCACCACTTGATGTGACATACATTCACAACTAAAGAAATAGATTCTTTTATTATTATAAGGAAATGATATAGGAAAAAAGTATGACAACTATCCTAACTTCCATTACCCTTAATAGGGTATTTATATAGTTACATGTAAGAAATCTAATTACGTTGAAGCTTTATTACCACATAATCGTAAGGTTATTGATTTTTTTATCACAAAAGTTTCAGGTCACTAAAATATTATTTTTATAAATACCTAGAGATATTAAAACTCTATTCCATTATAATCCTAAGATCATCGAAAGTCTATCATGCTAAAAACATATATATAGATTAAAAAGTATAAGGAATTGAAGAGTGATTTGGAAGTAATTGAATTATGAAGCTAATATTAAAAGAACATCTCAGACTAGCAACACAACAAAAAATATGCAAATTAAAAAACAAGGTTATCATTTATGAAATATAAAGAAGAAAATACATATAGTAGGATTATAATTTTCTTTAATTGTATATAGTCAAGTTTTTAGTCAAAATAAATTATAAAATTTGAATGTAAACTTAATTTAAAATCTAAAAATTTTATGATAAAATTTGATTGGTTGGTAACCAGAATACCATTCAAATACCGATCAAAATTATAAATTTAAAAAATTTTTAGGACAAAATTGAAAAAACTTAAAATTTCTCTTGTATAAATAATAATTGCTTTTAAATTAAAAAGAACATGATAAGATTTTCTATAATTTATTTAGTAACTAATACAAGTTCAAGTAATAATGTATTAAATCAAAATTTATACCATTAGACTTATATAATGTGATTATAGATTGGATAACTAAATATATTAGTTATTTTTAAAATATAAAATATAAGTAAAGATAATATTTGAAATTGAATATAATTTAATTTATAAAAATATGTGAAAATAATATTAATAAAACTAAAGAAGTATTTGTTATATCAAATTTGTATGATTTCTTTAAGATATGATTAAAGTAAAGTAAAAAATTATATAATATAATATATTAAGAGATGATTTTATTTATTTTATAATTTTATAAAATTTAAAAATTATTTATAATTTTTTTAAAATTATGAATAGGTTGAGTATTTTGCCGTTGCTAGTCCAAACCATAAAAAGAGAGGGAAGCGCGGGCAGAAAACGGAAAAAAAAGTTAAACGTCCGCCAAAAGTCCATATTCCTACACGCTTCTCGAGACGCGAGTCACTGTCTTAGTGGCCGAGCAAAACGAATGTAAAAAAAATCAAATCTCCGTCTCTCTCCTCTTTCACGCGCCTTTCTCCCTCCTCCCTCTCACACAAAACCCTAACATCCTCCTCCTCTTCCCCCCTCTTTCCGTCTCCAAAATCAATTGCACAGTGATCGCTGGTGAATATGGAGGTGCAACCCCTACAATGCGCTGACAATCACCAGCCCAGTTCTCAAGTTCAGAGCCAAAACGGTGTGGAGGGGAGCCGAGGAAGCGGGGAACGGAAGACTGCGGCAATAACTGGAGGAGACGCTCCAGCGGAGAAGGCTTCGCCGCAGAGGAGAGTGAGTGCGAGGATTCAGGCCAGGGAAAAAACTGAAAATGAGCTTTTGATGAAGAGGAAAGTTGAGCTACTTCATGATCACGGCCAAGAAGAAGAAGAACAAGAAAAAGAAACTGAAGGGAATAGATGCAAGAAAGGTAATGCGTGTACCAGGAGAAAGTTAGGTGATGGGCAAGTCAGTAAAGAGGTGGCGGTTGATAAGAGGGAAAGTTTGAAGTCTAATCACGTGGTCAAGTCAATGGAAGAAGCGGTGAAAGCGAGGAGCTCTTTGGGTTCCGTAAGTGATAAAAGTGCGCATGCTAAAGTTAAGGAGACACTGAGGTTATTCAACAAGTATTATCTTCATTTTGTACAGGTTTGTTACTGTTTCAGCTCCTTTCTCACGAATTTTTTGCTGTCTCAGTCTTGACTAGCTTGTTATTTTGAAATGTTTGTTTGTGCTACTTTTAATCTGAGGTCGAATATGTCCGATTTTGCAATAACCCCATTCTTTTTTCCGTCTTGTAGGAAGAGGAGAACAGGTGCCGAAAAGTGATTGTTGATAAAAAGACGCCTAAAAAGGTTAGCATGTGCTTCAACTTTCTGCTTTATTTTGCGGGGCTTTAAATGTTCCACTCGTAGCTAAGTGCTGTTTGTTCTTTCAGTTTAGTTAGTTGCTTGCCTTTAATCAATAACTTCTTTAATTAACCGAATGAGGGTCAAAGATACTTGAAACCAGGGGCTCTATATAGCTCCTCTGTTAGATGGCGCAGAATAATGAGAAGAATTCTTCATGTCACATTTTTATAACTTCACGTGTTATAAGTTGAAGCCTTGAAGGCATGAGAAAATATTGAAGTGGAGTGCTTGAGTAATAAATTGCAAATTTAGACAGAAGTCAAGGTTAGTTTCTCTTTGATAATCAATATGTGTTTTGAGGTGCATGTCTATGTTTTCATTTTAGATACATTAATTGTGTTCTTTGGCATTGTGCTCATATTAATATTTGAATGTTTCCGATAGGTGTTCATTGTTCACACCTAACTTCATTCCGTAGACCATAATGCTTTAATTGGAGTCAGCTACATGAATTAGTTTCTCCATTGTGATTTAGTTTGAGGTGAAAAGCATAATATGATTTTTTTTTTGTTTTTCTGTTAACATTATTAGGGGGGAAAAATATCTTTTGGTCGTTGGTCTTTTAGACATGATTGAACTAGTGGAATGAAGGCTTGTCATAATCGACTCAATAAAAATTTCAAAATTTTATGTCATGAGAGTTTATAAACTTTTGCAGAAAGGACATGGAAGTCAAGAGGAGGCCAAGCAAAAGGCCAAGCGTCCTGACTTGAAGGCAGTATCTAAGGCAGGGAATTTTCAATATGCCTATGGCTCTTTTTGTTCGAGTTCTCATTAGCAAGACAAAGAAAATCACCTGGAATTATCTTTCTATTACCATTTAGTGTCTATGTTACATGACTTGGTAGTTAGTTAAGCTACCCTTTTCTAAATATTTTGTCAACAATGAAATTGTTACTTTGATATGTTACTTCTATTTGGCTAATTATCAATTCACATGGACCTTTAAAACCAAGTTAAATTAAGAGAGAGTTTTTTGAAGACAACACTTCAATAGGGTTTTAGATGCAATTGACTTCTATTTAAACTTTTTTTGGAAATTAAAGAATTCTTTAACATTGATTTTGTAATTGATTCAAATAACCTTTCACATTTTCCTCTTATATGTATGCAAGTAAAATATTTTTGAATCAACATTATATTGCTTGTTAATTCTCTGCCTAAAGTACTCAAACTAGTTTGTTTAAGCATCCAATGAGTATCCAATGGTTGATCCTTAGGAAAATCAAAATGATTTTCTACATATGTTGTTCATTGTTGGTAACTCTTATAATTTATCATTAGCATCTTGAAGGAAAATATAAGATATGAAATGGCATTATTTTTTCTCAACTCTTTTACAAAATTAAAATCCTTGCCAGATGATGGAGACGAATGCTGTGTTGTATCCTGAGAAGAGAATTGGTGAACTTCCAGGTCTGTAGCCTGTTTATGGTCATTTTCCATGACATCCAATCTTTGATTTGGTAAAAAATGTAGATTTTCCCACTTACCTTGTACCCTTTAGTTTGAGTTGTTGTCAAATTGGCTAGGGGCTTATATTGGGGGTAATCCTAAGTTTTGGTTAGCATTTGGTATCTTGGTTTAGATAGGTTTTCTAACAGTTGGGTGGAAGAAATATTTTGCATGGTGGGGGGACTATGTTATTTATAACTCTTTGTTTTTGGTGTTCCTTTTTGTTTTTATTGCTTTAGGACATGAGTGCTGGCTATCGCTGTCATTGTGCTAAAGCTAGGTGTGGACACTTTTGCTACTTAGTATTGTGTGTCAAATATCAATTCTTATTCAACTAACATAAAGGACTAGGAAAACAATTTGATCCTGATCGAACCCAACATTTATTACAATGTAGCATGTGCCAAAAGAGTAGCTTAGGACATCGTTACAACTTAGCTAAAAAGTAGCTTGAACAATGTTTATTCTTGTCCTTGTGTCATCCTAGCTACCAATGTTTCTTTTGAAATTGTCCTTAGAATTTTTCAAATGCAAGGTTACATAAGTTGTTTGTATTTGAAATAATAAGATTTTAAGGAAGAAGGTGGTCTAACACATTTCTTCTCCTTGTCATTATTATCCTGACAATTTTGTTGTTATTGATAGGAGTTTGGCTCAGTGGAAACTTTGCTAGTATGAAATATAAATTATTGCTACATCTGAGACTATTTATTTAGATTTTCTTCATTTTGGACAAAAGCTTGGACTTTGAATTAGTTTTTTTTCCATTGAACCAAAAGCAGACGGAGAATCAAATCTTGCTTATCAGTTTTGTTTGGTCATTTGTTCCTAGTAGGAGTACCAACAATATTCTATGAAATGCATTAATACCTAGTGTTGTGTTCTGTAATGTTTTGAGGTTGTAGTTGTACTTCTTCCATTAATTGTTAGAACATCTCCTCATGGACAAGCTTATTGGGTAGAAAATAAGCACAAAGTCCAAGCTCCTATGTTATGTGTGCAAATGGATTCTTGATGTTTTGGTTAAATATGTTAGATTCCATTGATATGTTACACAGGTCATTTTTTAAGCTTTTGGTTGATGTTTTCAATTTTTGTATTGATCTCCAACAAATAGAATAATGAACTTATTCTTATAGAGGCTTATTGGCCTGTCCTAAAAGGCTATTTATCTTGAAAGAATTTTTTTCTTGTTAGAGTAATATATGTTCCATTATTGGGTTCCACCCAATAGCTAGGGCTTTTGGGTTGTATGGTTTTTAGCTATGAAATCAAAGCCTTGTTGTGGCCAATAGATCTTGGGTTCAAGTTGCACCGCACTCAATTTATGTAGATTTGTGATTTGTTATCTTTGTTTGCATTTCATGTGGAGGAAGATGGGGGTGCAGGGTTGGGCTGAATGGTTTCCAGACATTGCTTATTGTAGATTGTTGAAGGGGGCAGGTGCAAAGGTCATATTATAATCAGTGTAATGGAGTGTATTGAAGTTTTTAGCTCTAGATTGTAGTTCTAATTAATTACATTTATATTGTTTATGTATGCAGCAAATAGCAAATAATTTGGTAAAATTGAGTTAATGATGATTGTAATTCCCAGTAGTTACTCTAAAAGTTGAAAATTTTAATTCAATATAATTGTAGAGCAATGTAGAGAAAGGAAAAAGGAAGTTAGGATTCAAATTGACTTGCTTAATAATCGCATAAAAAAGGGACCCCAAAATATTAATTAATGTTAAATTAGGTCCAAGTCTTATATAAGGAATTAAAAATTCTACAAATGATAAGGATTTTTTTGGGAAAAGTTTGCTTGCCACGCAAGAAAAGTATTTGATAGGATAGTCATTAGCAAGTTTGTTTTTATTTTGTTTTGTTTGATTTTCTTTCGTATTTTAGGGATTTTACATATTATGTTTTCTATTTTTGTTGAGATTTTATTTTTAGACTTCATACCTAATTAAGAGTCCTAATTAGTGTTGTTAATTTATCATTTAAGCCTATTTAAAGGTTGAGAAGGTTAATAAAGAGACAAGAAGGCTTTTATCAAAACAAACAGACGAGAAAAATAGTACTGGTATGAGTCCTTGTCAAGGATAGGTTTCTTCATTGTGTCGACATAGGTTCTTTAGAGGAAGGGGAGAACAAGGCTAGGGAAAAGAGATGGCTTTTCCTGTGTCTCAATCCATAACTAGATCTTATGCTAGGTACATTACAACTTGGTATTAGAGCCATTGGTCATGGATTACTTGGAAAGCCTAGTTAACAAGTTGGAGAATTTTATGCAAACCATGGCTGTGAGGTAGCAAGAATTGGAGGAGCTCACATGCCATGTTTGTAGATTGGGAAGGATTCAGGAAGGGACAATGCTGGTGGTTCCAGCAGTGGCAATAAGGGCGTCAAAACTATTCAAAACAAATAACAGATGGGCAAACTGGGGGTCAGTTGATATTGCGGTACTCCAAGCTTGAATTTTGGCCTATGATGGGTCAAAGGACCCTTTGATATGGTTAAAGAGGAATAATTTCATGATGAAAAAAAAAATCTAGGAGGGGGAAAAGGTTGGATTGACAACCTTCCACTTGATCGGGAAGTGCAACTGTGATTTTATCAATTACAGCAGGAGTTGGAATGGGATTGGAAAGAATTTAAAGAGCATTGCCTTGTGAGTTTTAGACCACTCATGAGCAATAATCATTTAGGGGAGTTGGCAAATTTTAAACAAACAAGAATTTTAGAAGATTATTAACGGCAATTTTAGTCCTTGTTTGCAAGGACTATAGATGTAAGCTTTCGTCAAAAGGTGAATTTATTAACGCCAAAGTTGCTAGAGAGCTTTTGGATCAAGGTAGAGATACAATAGCCCAAGAATTTGGGAGTTGGGATGAATATGGCATGAGCTTTAGAGAGGAAACATCATTGGATGTTGCAAGGTAACTCCAAATTTTTGGTTGGGTGGGCAGCCCCTAAATTAGTAGCAACCAACATTACCTTTGATGGGAATGAAAGCACCAAAGGGGTGAGTGGGGGAGGAAATTGATAGGGTCTCCTATTAGTAGTTTATGCAGCACACTAACCATATTTTTCAGGAATTTTTCTAAGACAGAGATGCCAGGAAGAAGGGTTAAAGGGCTGTGTTTTAACTGTGATGAATCCTACTCAACGGGACATAAGTGCTAGAGGCTTTTTTGGATTGAAGTTCCAGTCTCAAATAATGAGCAGGAGGAAGAGGTGGTAGGTGATGTGGAGATTTCGTTACATGCTATAAGTGGGATTCGAAGCTAAAAAATGATGCAATTGCAAGCACTAGTGGTTGGGTGACTAATGTGGCTATTGGTGGATTTAGTGAGCATCCACAATTTCATTCGGGAGGGATGATACTTAAGATAGGTATTACAGCAAGAGAGGCTAGGTTTGTAGGTGGCGATGGGACAATGGAGAAAAAGTGCCCAATTTGGGTATCTGTAAGGTGGTAATTCTACAAGTTGATTATGATTCTCTTACCATTGACCTTTTTTATATTACTTTGGATGGTTTTGATGTGGTGATAGGAACCAAAAAAGAAGGAAAATAGAAGTAACTGAATAATAGAATTTTTTTGATAAATTTGAGAGCAAGAATCTTAAACTTCCAAATCAGTCCGTATGGAGAGGACTAAACTCCAAAACAAAGAAATTAATTTCTCCCACTGCTCACTTGCTCTAACTATTAGATATTTATAATGCTAGACTCCTAACAACTCATAATCTACTCCTAAGGATAACTCATAATCTATTCCTAACGATAACTTATAATCTATTCCTAACGATAACTCATAATCTATTCCTAAGGATACGCAACAATAAAAGATAAAGCCAATCGATAAAATAACAAAAGGCTAAAATAATGAGATGTGACTACTGAATGTGTGTTAGAATCAACTATTGATTGGACTAAATCTTGGCCCATGTGATGCTCATGTGCTTTTCTAAATTTCCTCCTAAAATAAGTCTTAAGAAGTTGAGGTGGAGGTGTCGTATCGATGCATCCCTCTTGGAAATTCGCCTTGTCCTCAAGGCAGAAAGAAAGGAATCTTTGCATATTCCCCTGTTCCGTCGCCTTTCGCTTCGTTTTCAGCCAAAACCTCTGCTAGTGCGTCGTTGCCGTCGCCGTTGCCGTCGTCATCGGCCATCTGCAAGAGATTGAGGGTTGCGGCCTTGCAGCGATGGCCAGGAGAGAACTTCTTGTTGCAACGAAAACACAACCCTTTCAAAATACGCAGTTGTCTCTGTTGGTCCCAAGTGCGCAGCGTCGCTGGTCGAGAAGAAGCAGAAGCAGGTGTGGAACCTTGTGCTGTTGGGTTGCTAGTGAACGGACCTTCACGTGGCAAATTGGAAGTTTGGGCCTGTGAGGTATTGGGCTTATTAGAGTTGAACCATTGATTTGCTTTTGGCCCACTTTTAAGATTGGTCTTCTGTTCAAATTCTAGTGCCAAACTCATAGCTCGATAGGCAGATCTGGGCTTGTGGATTCTCACATCAGATTTCAATTCATCTCGTAGCCCATTAAGGAAAATTCCCAAGAGACAATGTTCAGGCCAATTTTTGACTTGAGCCAAATGTTTAGCAAAGTCTTGACGATATTTTTGTATTGTACCTGTTTGACGAACAACACAAAGATATTCATCGGTATTTTGGAATTCAGCAGGACCATATTGTTCTTGAAGCGCGTTCACACACTCCTCCCAATACAAAATGGTTCTCTCGGAATTGATCCAAGTGAACAAATCAAGTGCATCACCTTCCAAATACATAGCCGCTATGTCAACTTTATATTATTCGGGTGTTTGATAATACTTGAAGTGTTTCTCAGCCTTCAAAATCCAACCACGTGGATCTCCTCCTTCGAATTTTGGGAATTCTATCTTAGTATAAGGTGGACGCGTGGTACTTCTATAACCCCCGTATTGTTCTTCGACGTCCTCTGTCTCATCGTTCCAATGAAATCTTCCCCTTGTTTGTTGATCATTACTACTCTCA
The DNA here is from genome assembly GCA_027478405.1 of Erythroxylum cassinoides. Taxonomy (NCBI): domain Eukaryota; kingdom Viridiplantae; phylum Streptophyta; class Magnoliopsida; order Malpighiales; family Erythroxylaceae; genus Erythroxylum; species Erythroxylum cassinoides. Next base: position 47,205,506 of record JANIPM010000006.1, read on the forward strand.
GGTTTCTTCCCTTTGTCAACTTGAGCTTTCAACGCAGCTACATTAGCAACTATGGTGTCAAATATCTCAAGACGAGAGGCTATGGCAGCTAATTGTTGAGATACTGATTCCGGTATATTATCGTGGGTTTGTGGTGGCGGGTCATTGGTGGATGAACGAGTGATAGCCATGGCTTTGATACCAAATTGATAGGAACTAGAAAAGAAGGAAAGTAGAAGTAACTGAATAATAGAATTTTATTGATAAACTTGAGAGTAAGAATCTTAAACTCCCAAGTCAGGCCGTATGGAGAGGATTAAACTCCAAAACAAAGAAATTAATTTCTCCCATTGCTCACTTGCTCTAACTATCAGATATTTATAATGCTAGACTCCTAACAACTCATAATCTACTCCTAAGGATAACTCATAATTTATTGCTAAGGATAACTCATAATCTATTCCTAAGGATACGCAACAATAAAAGATAAAGCCAATCGGTAAAATAACAAAATGCTAAAATAATGGAATGTGACTATTGAATGTGTGTTAGAATCAACTACTGATTGGACTAAATCTTGGCCCATGTGATCCTCATATGCTTTTCTAAATTTCCTCCGAAAATAAGTCTTAAGAAGTTGAGGTGGAGGTGTTGTATCATGTGGTTTTAGGGGTCAACTGGCTGCGTACGTTGGGGCTTATACTATGAGACTTTGTGTCTCTAATGATGAGTTTTGAGCTAGATGGGAAGAAGGTGCAATGGAAGGGGCAAGTTTCGAGTGCAGAGTTGAGTAGCATTAATGAATGGACAACATTCAACCTCCATAGCTATGGAGAAATTGTTGGAAAAATTTTTAGATTTGTTTGCGGAACTTTTAGGGTTGCCATCAAGTCAAAGTTGTGATCACGTAATTCCTTTAATGTCAAGATTCGGGTTGGTGGTGGTGTAGCCCTACCATTATTCTCACCTTTTGAAGGATGAGATGACTATAAGGAGCTTAACATCCACACGGTGATGGATAAGTTTCCAATTCTAATAGTGGATGAGTTGTTAGATGTGTATGAAGCACAATATTTCACAAAGTTAGATTGTTGTTCGGGATATCATCAAATTAGAATGGATAGTTGGGATATAGAGGAGACAATTTTTAGGACACGCCATAAGCATTTCAAATTTTTGGTAATGCCCTTTAGGTTGACTAATGCTCCCTCTACTTTTCAAAGTTTGATGAATGAAGTGTTTGGAGCTTATTTGCATAAGTTTGTACTAGTCTTCTTTGATGATATTTTAATAAATAGTAGGACTTGGATTGAGCATATGCAGCACATGCATTTGGTTCTTTGTAGAGAATCCCGTAATAAGAGATAGTCCCCTAATTAAGGGATTATCTTTATAGGTTATCCTTAGCTATAATATCTAGCTATATTAGGGATATTTCCAAATAAAGAGTCTTCCTAATTAGGAAGACTCCCATAACTATGTATCCTAGCTCTATATAAGAATAGCAGTATCTGTACATCTATCTTTATCTGAATAAAGAAGTTTTTACATGGTATTAGAGCCTCACACTCTTCCATGAATTACAAGGCTGCAATGGTGGGATCTCGATCTTCATCCCTCGAGACCACCAGCAGCTCTACCCCTCTCTCTGGATCAGGAAATCAACCTGATTCAGTTAGCATACAACCAGAAAATTCCCACATATTTCAATCCAGAAGCTGAATGGAAGAAACTACCTAAAATGGTCCCAATTAGCCCGGCTAGTAATCACTGGAAAAGGAAAAATAGGGTACATAACAGAAGCAATCCAAAGTCCAAGACTAGAAGATCCCAATTTTGACCAGTGGAGCTTGGAGAATGCCACAGTTACAGCTTGGCTTATCAACTCCATAGAACCAACGGTTGGAAGACCCTTTATTTTTCTCCCAACAGCCAAAGATGTATGGGAAGTAGTCGAAGAAACATATTCAGACCTGGAAAACTATGCTCAACTGTTTGAACTCAATTAAAAAATGTGGAAGATGCAACAAGGTGAGCAAGATGTTATTGATTATTATCATGAGATGACTATAATATGGCAGGAGTTGGATCTATTTGAGGAAACAGAGTGGAAAGATTCAGAAGATGCAGCCCAATATAGAGAGAAAGTTAACAGGGGAAGAGTGTTTGTTTTTTTGGCTGGTTTGAAGGAAGAATTGGATGAAGTTAGGGGACGGATTTTGGGAAAAAGGCCACTACCTTCAATCCAAGAAGTCTTCTTTGAAGTTAGAAGAGAGGAAGCTCTGAAAAGTGTCATGTTGGGAAAAAATGGAACTATAGAATTCCAGAATGAAGGTTCAACCTTGGTCTCAAAGAATAGTGACAGTAAGGGTGAAAAAGGTAAAAACAAGCATAAAACTTGGTATGATTTTTGCAAAAAACCATGGCATACAAGAGATACCTGCTGGAAGATATATGGTAAACCAACAAATTGGAAGAAAAAATGGACTAGTGGAGCAGGAGGCCCAATCATGACCGGGACACTTCCAACTCAACCCGGACCTTTCCTTTCACAAAGGAACAGCTTGATCATCTGTACACCTTCCTTCCAGATGAGAATTTTAAAAAACACTCTTGTTCTATAGTCCAATCAGGTATAATCCTTCCAAAAGCCTTTGTTTGTTCTATACCCTCCTACTCTTGGATAGTTGACTTTGGAGCCACTGATCACATGATTAGTAGCTCCAAATTTTTTTCCTCTTACTCACCGTGTGCAGGGAACCAGAAAATCTGAATTGTAGATGGTTCCCTAGCTTTAGTAGCAGGGAAAGGGACAGTCCCTATTTCAGAAACCTTAACATTGAAAAATGTTCTTCACATTCCAAATCTTTCATATAACCTTGTTTCTGTTAGCAATTTGACCAAAGATATGAATTGCAAAGCTAATTTTTGGTTAACTCATTGTATGTTTCAGGATTTGGAATCGAGGAGGATGATTGGGGTTGCTAAGGTTATTGGAGACTTATATATTTTGCAAGAAGGCAAGGAACATGGAGAAGGGAGCTGTCACATTACTGTCAACAAGGAGGAGGAAGAAATAATGATGTGGCAT
>JANIPM010000006.1:47355627-47369126 GCA_027478405.1 Erythroxylum cassinoides
ACTAATTAAGGAAGAATAATAACGGAAGAATCCTAATTATACACATTCCTAATCTGTCATTCCTAATATGTCAACAAAGGTATTTATTAAGATTGAGACAATCGTAAACATGAAATCAATAGATATAAGGTATTTATTAATATTGAGACAATAACATCAATACCCTTTTTGAAGGAGAGAGTAACCCAAGAAGACATATTTTATAGATTTGGGATCTAATTTGGTGACTTGAGGATGAATATCATTGACAAAGCATGTACTTCCAAATATATGAGGCTCAATGATGAACAAGGGTCTAATAGGGAAGAGAATTTGATAAGGAATCTTACCATGAAGGATGGAAGATGGCATACGATTAATTAAAAAAAAATTGTTGTAGAGACTGCATCAACCCAAAACCACTTGGATACATGTGTATAGAATAGAAGTGCTCTAGCTAATTCGAGGAAATGTCTATTTTGTCTTTCAGCTACACCATTTTGAGATGGTATATCTATGTAGGAAGTTTAGTGAACGATGTGATTTTTAAGCCTGTAAGTCTGCAAGGGATCATAAAGATATTCTTTGGCATTATAACTTTGCTAAGTATGCAAAGAGACATTAAATTGTGTTTTGATTTTAGCACCGAAATGGATAAATAGCTTAGAACGATTTTTCACTAAATAAAGGCAAGTCATCCAAGAAAAATCATCTACAAAGGTGGCAAAATACCGAAAGATACAATGGGACATGGATCCCAAACATTTGAATGAACTAACTCAAACAGAAAACTGACTCTTTTATTGACTTGAGAAACATTAAGCAAATGATGATGTTTGGCAAATTGACATGACTCACAATCTAAAGACAACACTGTTTTAAATTTTGGATATAGTTTCTTCAACATAAGCAGGGATGGATGGCCTAATGGACAGTGTGCTTCAAAAGGAGTCGAGATTGCCGAGCAAGCAATGGGTCTGGGCACTTGTTCATGGATATCTAGAACGAAAAGACCTCCTGATACATTTCTACTGCCAATAATCTTCTTTTTCATAAAATCCTGAAAAAGACACTAATCCGAAATAAAAAAAAGAAACAACGATTTAGAGCTTGAGTAATTTTGCTAACAGATATTAAGTTGAAAGAAAATCCTACTAGGCCTATCACGTATGATAGGGAAAGTAAAGGAGTAGGCTGAGTAGTTTCATAACCAAGAGCAAATGAGTTAGAACCATCTGCTAAAGTGACTTTGGAAGGAGAGTTGTGGGGTGTAAAGTTAGTAAGGAGATTATGATTACCTGTCATACAATTATTAGCACTAGAATTAATGACCCATTGGGTGTTGGAGGAAGAAAGGAGTTACTTATCAAGATTATCTATGTTTAACAATGCCTGTGATAGAGTTAGATGAGCTCTGCACGGCTTCTTAGTACTGAAGAAATTTAGCAAAATAGAAACTAAAACTGTTTGCTCTAATGATGTGCTGGGTGTGGTATAAATAGCTGCAACATGAGCTCAGTGAAAAATTTTTAATTTGTTTTGCAGTTTTGGACATGTCCTTTTGATACGACCCAACTCATGATAGCAGTTACATTCAACACTTCTTGTATCATGATTCCTCTTTTCCCAACCCACCATATTGTTTCCTTTATTTTGACTTCGATTAGAGGAATGTTCATTATTCCAACTACAGGTGGAGCAATAATAGTGTTGTCTGTACGTAGAACTTTTGGAGAATATCTCATGTAAAGGAGGAAATTTTTGCACTGGAGAGGATCTGTGACTTTGTTGTATCAAATTGAGAATTGAGACCAGTAGAGAAGTTCATGACTTCCATCTTCTCCCATTGAGGTCGTTGCACCTTGATATCAGAACTAAAAGATAACAAAAGATTGAGTTCCTCATAAACCTTTTTGAAATTCATAAACTAAGTTTGAAGAGACAGATCATTTTGTTCATCCCTATAAAAATTCTTACAGACCTTATAGATATGAGAAATATTCTCTTTTTCCACATACAAAAATTCCAGGTATTCCATTATTTCCTTAACACACTCACAGTGATTAATCATACTAACCACTTCAGTATCTATTGAATTCCGAATTTGCAAGAATAATCTGGCATCCTCTTTTAGCCATTCCCTTTCTTTTATTATCAGAATTTGGATCATCTGTAAGATGGTCATCCTTTGAAATACTGCTCAAATAAATCCTAATTGTTTTGCTCCAATTTAAATAATTAAGACCTGACAACTTATGTTCAGTGATTTTAGACATCACGGGCTTCCGAACAGAGGCCGATCAGTGGCTGGCCAATCCAACTGTGCTGGCAGTGGGACTAAAATGACACCTTAAGCTGCTGACCCGAACACTTGCAACTATGTCAAGTTGAACACTGAAATTATACTGAAATTCTGCACTTGGCAGAAACTTTCTGATGCCATGTTATTAGCACTTGATGTTTACCTCTATTTATATACATGTTGTTGCCTAAAGATGGTAGGGAGATATTGCCAATCCCTACAATTAAGCTTCCTAGAATCAAGCTATAATCCTCGTAATATCTGTACATTTATTCATGATCTGTAACGGTAACAAATACTATTGTTGTCATGTTAAGTGTCATGCGTAGAAGGAAAGATGAGAAGATTCTGGAAAATGACGCTAATTAACTTATAATAAAATAGTTTTTCCTTAGAGAACTTTCTACTTAATGTTCCCTTTTTTATTCTTCTAAAATTTACTGGAAACATTTACTGGAAAAATTTACTGAACTGGCATTTTTAATTTTGTTTGCAGTGTCCTCTTCTGAACATTAGTTACTGCCCCGCAACAGAGTCTGTTTTGTCGGATGGGAAAGACTTGGTACGGGTGTTTTATTCTCTTTTGTTTTCTGTATCTTTTTGCTTTTCCTTTTGAAGATCTAAAGAGGGATCTTTCATATTTCTTATTCACTTGGATTTGCTTCTTTCTCATAGGTGGTTGTTGCTTACAATCCTCTGGGATGGAGTAGAGAGGAAGTAATACGAATTCCAGTAAGTCCTTCCATCATGACCTGATCTAGGCTTGAACTATTTACACCATTACTGTATCCATTATTTATGGTACTGGGTACGTATGTAAATAATGATCTGATGGCTAATTTAGTTTGTTCATTAGACAATATAAGACTGTCCTTTGAGGTACAAGAGGGTGAATAGGCCTTCGTTTTCCTGTTTTAGAAGATGCTAATAGTGACCTTTTGAAGGTAATTTGATTGTTGTGGCATCTTTTGTTGGCTATCTACTCCTTCTCTGCTTCTTTGATTGGCTGCCTAAATATTTTTCTTGGTTTTTATTTTTCAGCATATGCATTTTTGTTGGCCCTCTCTGAGTAGCCATGAGTCTGGTGTTATTCTCTCCTTCCATAAAAGGATGATCATTTTTGGAATTCACTCTTGATGTCAAATTTGCTAATGAGTGACATCTAAACTGTTGTGCTGAAGTCGGTCTAATTGGTTCCTAATTGTTTTATCATCATGATCCCCCATGCAGTTCTGTAACTTACTGTCAATTTTACTTGCATATGCTTTGTATTGAGCTTGATTAATTTTCAGCGATTCAGTAATCGCTGCACATGCATGCAAGGAGTCCTTGTTACATGTAAAGTTCATGCCACTCCTCTCAATATTGTTAGCATCTGGAAAGGCCTTATTGTTAATTTTTGGATTTGAGATGAATAATTATGTCCTTGGTAGTGTTGCTGTCAGTTGCTAATGAATACACATGATTTCTTGAGGCTCTGAACAAATTCAACTGCTGAATAAAGGCAGTTGTATTCCATCTTGAATCTTTTTGTCAAGTTCAGTGGATGAGATATGCATATACCATGCAACAGTATATCTGGAATTGGTTTAATGCATATAACTAACTTAGAAGTCAACCCTTCTGCAGGTTTCCTCTGAGAAAGTCACAGTTCATGATTCTAGTGGAGGACAAATTGAATCTCAACTATTGCCAATATCAAATGGAACTTTAAGCATAAGAAATAAATATGTCAAAGCATATTTAGGTCAATTCCCAAGTCAAACGCCCAAGTATTGGCTTGCATTTCCAGTATCTTTACCAGCCCTTGGTCTCAGCACTTACATTGTCTCAAATACAAATGGCACTGGTAGGTGTACTCTATTACTTCTTTACCTCAATAGATTTTTGTTATAAGAAAGACTACTAAATGATATTGCTAGAGTACTAACCAAGTGTTCTTTTTGAAATTGATTTTCACAAAAGGCCCTAGTTCGACAGTCTCACTTGTAAGCTCGTCAGTGAATAGTACAAGTAATACCATTGCCGTTGGTCAAGGAAATTTGAAGCTTCTTTATTCTACAGCTGAAGGCAAACTTACTCATTATGTCAATAACAGAAACCTCGTATGTATAGTTTAGAGACCTTTATATTCACTGCGAAATAAACTGTCTACCTATGACAGTTTCTTTTCATCCTTTGTTCCTTTCATCTGATCTTCTTCTCCAAATTACTGTCACTCTGGATAATGCACTATAATGTGGAAAATTTATGAATATAAAAATTTGCAAAATTTCTAACCTTTTAATGGTTAATATATGAAGGTCATCACCTCAGTTGATCAATCATATGGCTATTATACTGGAAATGATGGAACTGACAAAGATCCACAGGTAGTCAAATCTTTGTAGTACCAGGATTTCATGTCGTTATACATGGGTGCTTGTGGAGTTTATTTCACTGATGGACTAATAGTTGTTCTAAATCTGGTTGCCTTGATAATGTACTTTTATTTGTTGAAGGCCTCTGGTGCATACATATTCCGCCCAAATGATACATTCTCAATACAATCTGGGTACCAGGTAGTTGCCTTGAATTAATAAGTGATCAACCACTTTTATTGTCAGTTGACGGGCTGTTAGTAATGTGCGGGAAACTTAGAGCATTTGAAAGCTTCTGGGATTGAATTTCTTTTGGCAGGTTCCATTAACTTTTGTCAGGGGACCATTACTGGATGAAGTGCATCAGCAGATTAACCCATGGATATCTCAGGTGGACACCTTCTGTCATTATGTTCTCCCATTTATATTTTAATCTAGCCCTACTATTGATTTCGTATCCAAAATAACTTTTGGCGTACCTCTAGTTTCCAGACATCAAGTATATTGACTGAAGTGTGCTACATAGCAACTTGGTTTGTTTGTATCATCAAGTTATTCTACTTCCAATAACAGGTTTCTACAACTTTCACAGGTTACCAGAGTCTATAAAGGAAAGGAGCATGTTGAAGTTGAGTTCAGTGTGAGTTTTTTATTATCTTTTGTAATTACTTTGTTTTAAAATTCTGCATTCCTTTTGTTATGGTTTTTGTATGGCTTAAAGGTATCTATATTTTTCATTTGATAAGTTTCTGGACATAATATCAGATTGGGCCTATTCCTGTGAATGATGGAGTTGGGAAAGAGATCATAACACAAATTAAAACTGCCATGAAGACCAATAGAACATTCTACACTGGCTCTAATGGACGCGACTTCATTAAACGGGTACAAAAATAGCTACTGCCTAACATTATATAATTCTTAACTCACTTGGAATCATTCTCTTCTTTGTGTAATTTAATCTGTTAAATTCAGTATATACTCATTTCAGTATTATCTTCGTCTTGCCAACCAGTATGACTGTTTGTTACTTCAGTACACATTGTTTTTGGAAGAATAGGTTGTAGATGAGAGAAGCTTAACTTGTATCCTGTGGTTTGTAGATTCGAGACTTCAGGAAAGACTGGGACCTTCAAGTTTTCCAACCAATTGCTGGAAATTATTACCCTGTATGTTTGTTCTGTTCAGCTTTTTATTGTGGTCCATTTACTTATCTCAACATGTTGTAAATTATTCTTCTGTACACCCGAGTCTTAGAGGAGTCCTTACCATGCATTCTCAACCTTATACAACTGTATATTAGGGGTCACTTTTAAAGTGATCCATTTTGTTTGACTGTTTGGAAGTAGCTATAGGAAGTTACAATATTAAATACTGACCAAGTTTGCTTTCTTAATGCATGATGCTTAATGCCATCATCTTCTTACGTAATATGAGGTAAACAGTAGAAAAATTGTCTTTGAGGACTTTCAGGAAGCTGTCTATGTTGTGTGTCAACCCTAGATGTCCATGATACTAATTGACAACTGGCACTTACTGACATGAGCCTAGCCTTCGATAAACTGCACACTAACATAAGCTGGTCAATTTGGTTTAAATGACTAGCATCCTACCTATGCTGGTTTACTTCATTTGTATGGTCAATTTTGGCTGACAAATTGCTTTGAGGCATATCCATCTTCTCTTCCATTTGATAATGCTCCCAAGCTTTAAATTAATTTTACAAGATTTCAATTTCTCAAAGTCCATTGTCCAAAAATTCTTACCATCCCCATTTTTAATTTCGTGTGCCATAGAAGTATTAACCTATCCATTTAATACTTCTACTTGTAGATAAATCTTGGCGTTTATGTGGAAGACAACAATTCTGAGCTCTCAATTTTAGTTGACCGATCAGTTGGAGGATCAAGCCTAGTGGATGGTCAAGTAGAATTGATGCTCCATAGGTTTGTTATAATTCATATTTTTATTTATCATAATAAGCTTTTATCCTTTCTGATGCTTTTTCTCCACTGGACTGGTTTTGCTTGTGGTGATTGCTTGTAATGACTTCATGTTTGCAGGAGGCTGGTACATGATGATTTGAGGGGTGTTGGTGAGGTATTGAACGAGACAGTTTGTCTTTTGGATGAATGTGAAGGTTTAACTGTAAGCATTAATTACCAATCTGTATTTATAAGCTGAAATTGGATGCATTTTATTCCTATGGCTATTAGCTGCTTTAAGAATCTTTAAAATCTGTATATTCACTAAAATGCATTTTTTTCAGGTACAAGGAAAATTTTTTGTCAAAGTTGATCACTTGGGAGAAGGTGCTAAGTGGCGTCGAACATTTGGCCAAGAGATATACTCTCCAATTCTTTTAGCTTTTACAGAACAGGTGAGACAAAACCTGAAGTTGATTGATTTCACAAGGCTGCAATGCTTATTTGGTTAATGTTATATTTTGCAGAATGGAGGCAATTGGTTGAATTCCCATGTATCGAAGTTTTCAGGCATTGATCCATCCTATTCTTTACCTAAAAATGTTGCTGTGATAACTCTCCAGGTATGTGGAGAGATGTTGCAAGTGTCCCATAACTAGCTTTCTTTATCTCCTTCGACAGTAATGAATCATTAAGGCTATCAGCTATAGTTATTTCAAAAACTTCACTAAATGTTCCCAAGAACATCAATGTAAAACTTTGAAACTTATCCTTGTTTGGCAGTCTGAAAGAGTTCAACTTTGCTTTGTCCATTTATCCCTGAAAATTGCAGGAACTTGAAAATGGAAAAGTACTTCTTCGGCTGGCTCACCTCTTCGAGGTTTTACCTTGCCCCTTAAGTCTTTTAACTAATCTTTTTTGTCCCCGTGTATCGGGATATATTACTTGGACTTCAATTCCATGGTGGAGTAGGGAGCAAATTACTGAAAAATGCATTCCCTTTCCTTTTTATGTTTTCGTCTATGGGATTATCAAACTTGGTGCAATTTATTCTTTTCAGCTTTGCAGCGTGGGTTGTGTGTTTTTGATACTTTGTCTTCTCTTTGCTTTCAATAGGATAGAGCTATATGACGATTTAAAGAATGAGTGACATTTTGGTTGACAATACTTAAATTTATAAAAGAAGCTTGGATGCTGGAGAATCTGTGACATACTATAATGGACAAGTTCTTTTCGAAACAAAAGGCTGCTGGATAAAGTGTTGGTGTTTGGCAACAGGAAAAGACCAGCTTGTTTTAGCCTTGAAACTTATTCCATTATGATTATGATACTTCTATGCCTTCTGTTCTAAAGATCATCCAGATTTTTATTCAGTACTTTGGTTTTCTTTCTTTCTCCTCTGTTTGAGACCTTTTGCTTTTTCTTGATCATCTCCCCAGAGATCTTGTCAATATTTGCTAATTTGTCTTTTTTCTCTGCAACTTTCAACTCTAGAGGGAGTTTTAGTTTATAACTTGGTTTAGTATTTGCCTATTGTGAAGTTCTTAAGTTTTGGGCTGATCTACATCCATGTAATTGCACATATAGATAACACTAACTAAAACTACTGATTTTTCTGTGCAATTTGGTGTGTGCAAAGATTGGGGAGGACAAGGACTATTCTGTGATGGCTAGTGTGGAACTGAGAAAACTATTTCCAAATAAGAAGGCAAGTTAGTAGGAATATTACATTTCTTTCATTGATTTAGAAGCATCCATTTTCTAGAATGTTTTTTTGTTTTCAGATAAGCAAAGTGACAGAGTTGAGTTTGTCAGCAAATCAAGAAAGAGCAGACATGGAGAAGAAAAGGTTAGCTTGGAAGGTAGCATACCCTGATAGAGAAGAGCATAAGGTAGTGAGAGGAAGAGCTGTCGACCCTGCAAAGCTAGTAGTGGAGCTGGCTCCAATGGAAATACGTACTTTCTTTATAGACTTGGATTACCACAAGAAGTTTAGTTCCTGAAAGTGGAAGCTACAGCACAACCATGTCAAGAAAGATATTGCCGTACCACCCCAAGCCTATGAATGTCTGAGAATAAATGATGCAGAAAGCACTTACTTCATTTTGTGTATACATGTGAAGGTGACAAAGCACTTATTTTCACTTTGTGTATACATATGATGGGGATAATTGCTAAAGAGGTCTTAGTTTTCATCCTTCATAAAGAGTACATAATCTTTGAATGGTTTTAATTCCACTATTACAAGACATTTAATCTGACCCAGCTTTGGGTGGAAGGAGGTGCATTTTTATCATTTTTCTTAAGATATTATTTGAAATGTTCTTGGGTAATATTAAATAGATACCTTGAAAATAACATGTTTTTTTATAAAAATAATGCCTAATGTTATATTTATACCTTGGTGGCAATATACCTTTATTAATTTTTGATAAAAAAGAATGTTATAGATTGGTCATCACCTAATGTTATAAAAGTTAAATTGGGAAGAGTGATTATTATCATTATTTACATATATAAACATAAATATAAATAATGCATAGCAAACAAGTGTAGCCATAAATAAAATACCACATTAAATAAAAATCCCTAAGTTTGCACATGGATATTATCAAAGGTTTTTCTATTAATAAATATAAATAAAACAAAAACTTAGACAATAGTTGAGAAAATCAATGATAAGACAATTTATCATTACTACTTCCTTTAGTAGTGCTTTTTTTTTTAATACTTTATGATTATATTAGCCTAGACTGAAAATATTTTCTAGACCAATAAGATATCTTAGACACCAAAACTACACTCTCTCGAGCTACAACTAATACTCTCCAATTGATTAACCCGTATCTTCACCATGAAGCAACACCTCTTTTAATGTACTAAGAATTGTGAAATTCTGGAAAAGGTTACCCTAACACTAGGAAGATCATATAAGTCTCTCTCTAAGTACCTTGTTGAACCCTAACTACCAAAGTCATTGTCCACTCATAAGCAGGCTCTTTTGAGGTGTTCGCAATTAAACTTATATCAGATTTAGGTACTGTTATGAATAAACCTACATTAAGGTCTATCAAAAGTAATTCATAGAAATATATCTCATATCATAAATGAATATGAAACTGGTTTGGGTAGGCCCGCACCATTAGGTTTTGTCCCGTTTGGTCATACTCACATCTCGTATGGGGCGCTGCGCATCCCGTGGGGGCAGCGAGAGTCGAACCTGTGACCTCAGGATTTTGTTGGGTGCTTGACCCACGCCTTAATAGATGAAATCTTAATTTTCAAAGATAACTAAATATATTGAGATGATGATTAGATCTTGATTCGACAATGAAAAATAACTTAGAATTGACTTTCTAATAGTTTTTGAAAAGCCTCCCAATAACTAAACCTAGCTTTAAGAAAGAAAAAAAGTCTCTAATATTTATTTCTCCAAAAATTATTTAAATTCCCTTTAAATTTAGGACTTTTATACTTATATACATTTTACTTTACCTAAGACACAGTTTTATGCATAGTCATGGCCTAGACCGTAGTTCTTACTGTTTTCTTTAGGTGATGGACTTGGTCTCTAGCATAACCATGTCAGTAAATTGTGGATCTTATTCTAGATGATGTCTCTAACATGATCACGTCACTAACCTGCAGATTTTCATGTCACTAAACTGTAGATTTTCCTATCTCTTTTAACTGGCATAAATCTTATACGTACTCATTGTTAAAGTTGTGTCACTTACTTGAGTTGATCCATCTAGAGCACAGGATAACATATAGGCATGGGGCAAATTATGTTTAACCAAGAATTTGGATTCTCTTAATGATTTTATTTAAAATGGTCTTCAGTTCTTGATCATCCTCATCCCAAGGCTAAATTTGCATAATCAACTACAAATATGTCAAAAGCTAAATAAAACAAGGTAATCTAACATCAAAATCAAGAAAATTACTTAATAAAATGTTTACATTTTACATACACATAAAAAATCTATTAAGATTGTTTTAGAAATATGCTATACTAAAATGAAGATATTCTTTTTTACCAAACATATTAATGTGAATTTTATGATTGAAGAGGTTTTCATTTTACAAAGGCATTCTCTTCAACAAAAATTAAATGAGAGCTTATCAAGTTAATTTTTTCCTACTTAAATTCTATGTGAAAATGGTACAAAATAACCTTTAAACTTTTATTTCATGATATTATCTATCACTCGTTCCTGTTAGTTTCTCATTTGTAAATAGAAACCTTTAGTGAAAATTGATTTAAAAATATAAAAAATCAATTACGGTTTCATCTAATATAGATATTAAAGCATTTAGCATTCTTGTAAATATGAAAGCAACATTTGAAACGAAGAAATTCTAAGGTATTATCTAATGAAAATATTTATGCTCTATTAGTAATTGCTTATCTAGAGTAACTTTCGATCTTTCTCTATTTATGCTCTATTGCTTCTCTTATACTCCCTTCAGGTAACCCTAGTTAAAATTGAACTCTAGACTAAAGAAAATTGTTAGAGCTCCTAAACCCCTAATTTCCATCACCTTTTATAATTCTTGTTCACCAAAGGCACACAACCTATGACACATTTATGTGTGTTTCTTCCAAATTATGACCTTAGGCACATGAATCATAATTATTAAAGAGATGACCATGAATAACTATGAATCATAATTAGGAAAGTCGAGGACAAGCAAGCAAATAGGTATACGAAATATGGAAGTGTTATTGCATTGGTAGCTCAAGTGGAGCCTCTAGTGAAGAAACTTGATAGCTTGATTGTACCAACACAACTAGCTCAAGAATTATGTTGTGACTTGTACAAGGTGGACACAGTAGCAATGAATGTCAAGTTAGAATTATAAGGTATGCTGAGCAAGTTGAGAAAGTTAAGTACATAAAGAGTTTTCAATGACAAAACAACCTTTACAGAAAAACCTATAATTTATGGTAAAAAAATCACCTTAATTTTTTAAGGAGGAGTCAAGTATCCCATAGGCCACCTGTGCTTAAATATCAACAATAAAAATAATGAAAAGAGAAACTAATTCTATAAGAATTGATGAGAAAATTTCTATCGTTGAGATACTTTAGTGGTCAATATGTAGCAATATGGTGCTTGATACTATAGAACATGTAAAAAGCAATCACTATGACCAATGATATGAAGGGAGAAGCGATAAGAGAAGATGATGCTAAGGAGGATAACATGGTGAAGAAAGAAGTGGAAGCATACAACCCAAAATTATTTACTTTAAAAGACTAAAGAAAGAGAAAATAGATTAGCGATTCAGTAAAATTTTGAAATCATTAAAACAAATTCATATTGAAATTTTATTTTTAAGGATCTTTCATAAAAACATAAGTGCGTTAAGTTTTAGAAGAAAATTCTAAAATTAAGTGAAAGTTAAAGGAACTATTAATGATTATGGTAAACAAGGAATGCTCAACTATCCTCCTAAATTAGTTGTCACCAAAATTGAAAGATGTAGAGTTCACCAAAATTGAAAGATGTAGAGACTTGCACCATCATTTTTATTATTAGTAGTTTATCTATTGATAAGGTATTTTGTGATTTAAGTGTTACTCTTGAAATAGAAGAGGACATTCGGGTACCTTTACCTTAGGTAAACTCCATCCTTGTAATGAAAAAAGCTAGGATAAAAGAGACAAGGCATAAACGTAACCAATGCCAAGAAAAATTTGGGTGTTCTTCTACCCAAGATTATAAGTATAGGAATAGGGATTATTACCACCCTAACTCTATTATGCTCCTATATAGTTGAGCTACTCCATATTGATGTTTTCCACTAGGAAGCAATTAGTTCAGGCATGAATTTCTTGTCTATATAATTCACATCTAATCTAAATTGCCTTAAGTGGGTTAGAAGAAGTGGATTTTAAGATGTTCAATTGTTTGAATAAGTTTATTGGTTCAACTTATAGCTAACACTGAATCCGTAACAAGCACTCCTTTTTAATTTCTAAAGGTTATTTACTATTTACTTCTCTTTGACGTCCATAGACAGTTGTTGTTTGCCTTCTTTTCTAACAAATCACACATAAACTGTTTTCCTCATTATTGAACCACCAACTGCTACATCTTAGGCAGGTTATGAAGTGGACAGCTGCTTTGCAACTCTTTGAATTTCTCCCATGCTTCGTACAATGATTCCCTTGCTTTGCTAGAAATTGGATATCTCTTTTATGATTCTAGTAGTTTTTGCCAAGGGGAAATATTTTAGCCAAAAAGGTTTGCACCAGCTGCTATGATGTTATGACATTCTTTAGGTTGAGAGAATTCAACTACGCCTTAGCTCAATCTTTAAGTGTAAACAAAAAGAGCCTTATCTTTGCTGCATCTTTCGATGGCCCATTATATCAGAATTTATTACAAATCTCCAAAAACTTGGCCATAATGAGCATTAGGATTCTCATTGGGTAGTCCATAAGTTGGATATTGGTTTGTAGGATATCCAAAAGTGTTGGTTTAACTTCAAAATTGTTAGTTTGCACTGGTGGTTTTTATATTCCTTATTAGTTAGCATTGAGCCATAGCCTCATGAAGTCCATAAAGATTCTTTGTTGTTCTCCTTGATTTCTTTCCTTTACCATTGTCCTCTCTGTTGTTTTTATGTTTCTTGCTTTTTGAATCTCCTTCTCTTGCTTGGTAATGTCACAAACTTGCATGTTTTTTAGTTTGCTCGAACTCCTTATAAATCTTACGTGCATGCACCTATAATCACATATTAAAAGTGTAGCACCCCACACCCGACGAGACCCGAACCCGATATCCACGGTGATATCCGAGCCCGTGACCCGCGAGGGTGGCGTACTAGAACATTCACTACCTTTTTAAAACTCATATGACATTTTCTTTTTCTTACAAAAATGATTGAGTGCGCAAAACAATTAATGACTTGGCCCAATTA
>JANIPM010000006.1:47380444-47400146 GCA_027478405.1 Erythroxylum cassinoides
AGCATTTTTCTAAACTCCATAAACTAGAATCCTTCCAAAATTCCAAAGATTCAAAAAGATCATACCTTGATTCTTCATCAAACGAAGAGATCTTTAGCTCAAATGGGAGCCCTTTTCTTCCTCTTACTTTTTCTCTTCTTGAACAACTTCAAAATCTCTCTTAAAGGCAAGGGAAATTGAAGCCCTAGCTTGTTGTCCCTTCCTTCTTTCTTTCATTTCTTTTTCATGTTCTCTCTTTCTCTCTCTCTCTCTTTTCTGATCCACACATTTTGTTTCTCTCGCATCTATTCATTCCTGTAGTTCTTCTCCATTTATAAGCAAGACAACACTTCTTTTTTCCAATTATGCCATTAATGAGTCTAAAAAGTCCATTTTATCCTCCCTTATAAGCTTATGTTCTTTTAAACTTAAGTGTCTTTCCGAAAATATCCTTGAACCTTTTTACACATCACTTTCTTCTAGGATATATCCTCCATTTTCTTAAGTTTCTTATGCCTCCAAAACCATTCAAGTTGGTTCAGTGATTCAAAAGATGTACTTCAAACATTTTTAGACTGCTCCTGTCCAAAACAGTATACTATGCACAACTTCCTCCCAAAACTTGAAAGTCTTAGGAACTAGATCACAATTTACTTCCTTCAGATACCTTGCAGCTCTAAGTCTCTAGTTTACCCTGAATCAGAAATAATATCATTTGGACTTCTACTGGTCCAGAAAACATCAAAATACTGAGGTATATTCAGTGAGATAACACCAGTTCATATTAGTGAAGAACACTCTCACTGTACCCGTCTCACTCTTTTCAATCAATCTCTCTCCATAAATTTCAGATAGCTTCCATTATTGATGGAGATGTAGAGAAAAGTCTTACGAATCCAATGGTTCAAGAATCAGGTCATTTGGAGGTCTAGAGAAGAAGTTATGGCCAAAAGACTCCAACACGTTTCTGCCCTTACTTGGAATGTACATGCCTCAGTACAAATACCATAACTTTTGCTACAGATGTCTGATTGACTTCATTTTTAGACCATTGAAAAGAGGACTTCGAGATCTACAACTTTTATGAAGACCTCAAAGACCAATTCTATCTTCTATCTTCTGTATCATCTCATTTTCTATCGTCTTCTTTCTTCCGTCTACTTTTCTATTGTCTGCTTTCTTCCGTCTGCTTTTCTATCGTCTGCTTTCTTTCATCTGCTTTTCTATCGTCTGCTTTCTTCCGTCTGCTTTTCTATCGTCTGCTTTCTTCCATCTTCTTTTCTATCGTCTGCTTTCTTCCGTCTGCTTTTCTATCGTCTGCTTTTTTTTCGTCTGCTTTTTTTGTCTGCTTTTCTATCATCTGCTTTTCTATCGTCTGTTTTCTTCCGTCTGCTTTCTATCATCTGCTTTCTTCCGTTCGCTTTTCTATCATCTGCTTTCTTCCGTCTGCTTTTCTATCGTCTGCTTTCTTCCGTTTGCTTTTCTATCCAGAATGTCTCCACTTATAAGAATCATAACTTTTGATTCTGATATCCACAATTTACAAACTTTATACCGTTGGAAAGATAAAAGAAAGATATACAAATTTCCAGAAGGCAACTTTGCCAAAATCTATCTAGATCAAGTCTATATTTTCTCCCGATTCTATCGTCTGCTTTTCTTCCTTTCACTTTCTATCATCTGCTTTTCTGCCCAGAACGTCTCCACTTATAAGGATCATAAATTTTGACTCTGATATCCAAAATTTACAAAATTTATACTGTTGGAAAGATAAAAGAAAGATATACAACTTTCCAGAAGACAACTTTATCAAAATCTTTCTATATCAAATCCATATTGTCTCCTGATTCTGAATACAAATTTTTCATTCATACACTAACACTGCACCCAATTCTTCATTTCATGACAATTTTTGAGACTCTTAGACACAAAATTGAAATTCGATGTCTTCATAAAAAATGTAGCCATATATCTCTAGTTTAATCTAAATTAAGAATCATCTCGTTTGGATTACTATAGAAAACGTTATGGCTAAAATACTGAAGCATATTCAGTGAATATTTTTCCAGATCACTACCAATCTTGTTTCTAAATCTTTCCTTGTCACAACTCATACCAAAATCACTCTTTCTGCTCCTTCTACTCCTCATTTTTTATAAAATCATATTTAATACCCAGAATTTTCCAATAAATGCATGTACCACTTTTTATGTGAAAACATTCCGTATTTATGTGCATATATGCTAACATGATGCATGAGTAAGAAAATGCATTGTCTTAATTTCTCTTTGAGCTCATAAATACTAAAAGTTTTGGTCCTAACCCTTAATATGGGGATGGGATGTTATAGTTTATGATTGAGATCAATCTTTCTACTTCTGTTCTACATTCTTGGGTATTAGATATTGGTTGTGATTCTCAATTATGTAATAACATGCAAATGTTAACAAAGAGTAGATCATTTAAGAAAGTCAAAGTGGACCTATGAGTGGGAAATGGAGCATGAGTTGCTACATTAGCTATAGGAACTTGTAGTTTAACTTTGCCTTATGGCCTTATATTAGAACTTAATAATTGTTATTATCTTCCTGTTATTACATGAAACATCATTTCTATTTCTTATTTAGATCTGAATGGATTTGTCTTTATTATTAAGGATATCGGTTTTTCTTTTTTTAAAGATGATGTTTATTATGGATCTAGATTTCTTACAAATGGTTTGTATGAGTTAGATCTAGAAAGGCCAATTCTTAACATAAATAGTAAGAAAAGAAAATTAACCAACCTACTTCTTATTTATGGCATTGCAGATTAGGTCATATCAATGAAACTAGAATCACAAAATTACATAAAGGAGGAAATTTGGATCCTTTTGATTATGAAATTTGTGAATCTTATTTATTGGAAAGATAACCAAACTACCCTTTAAAAGAAAGGAACAACGTGCTAATGAGTTACTAGAATTAATACATACAGATATATATAGACCTATATCAACAAATGCTAGAGGTGGATACTCATATTTCATTACATTCACAGATGATCATTCTAGATATGGTTATGTGTACTTGATGAAACAAAAGTCT
This sequence comes from Erythroxylum cassinoides, assembly GCA_027478405.1. NCBI lineage: Eukaryota > Viridiplantae > Streptophyta > Magnoliopsida > Malpighiales > Erythroxylaceae > Erythroxylum > Erythroxylum cassinoides. The sequence goes on from JANIPM010000006.1 coordinate 47,383,510, forward strand.
GAATCATTTGAAAAGTTCAAAGAATTTAGACTAGAGGTAGAGAAACAAACTAGCAAAGTATTAAGACACTTAGATCAGATCGAGGTGGTGAATACTTAGACCATGAGTTTCTTAGTTACTTAAAAAAGAATGAGATTTTTTCACAATGGTCTCCTCCTGTAACTCCACAACATAATGGAGTTTCTGAGATGAGAAATTGTACACTATTAGATATGGTGCGTTCCATGATGAGTCATGTAGTCCTTCCCATATCCTCTTGAGGATACACAATTGAAATCGCAATATATCTTCTAAATAAAGTTCCATCTAAATCGGTTGATAAGACACCATACGAGATATGGATTGGTAGAAGACCTGCGTTATCACACTTAAAGATTTGGGAATATGAAGCGTACTATATCTGATAAGCTTCAAGCTAAATTAGATAAATGCAAATTTTTGGAGTATTCGAAAGAAAGTTTTGGTTATCAATTCTATCACCTATTGAGCAAAAGGTGTTTGTCTCAAGACATGCTACATTCTTAGAAAGAAAATTTATTCTCAAAGAAAGTAGTGAGGGCGAGATTGAACGTAGAGAAGTTCAAAAAGCCACAAATTCACATCGAAATGGAACAACAACCTCAAGTTGATACATATGATGTACAACCGAGAGTTTAAGAGACACAAAGTCCATAACAAACTAGTAGGATACGTCATCCTCCCACTAGATTAGATCTACATATTAAGCATGGAAAGCATAACGTATCACTCATACATGATGAGCCTACTACTTTTAAAGAAGCAATTTCAGACATCGATTCTTTAAAATAGCAAGAAGCCATGAAATCCAAAATAGAATCCATATACACTAACCAAGTATGGACTTTGGTGGATGCACCTGTAGGTATAGTACCTATTGGGTACAAAGAGATTTTTAAGAGAAAAACTGACATGAATGGAAATGTACATACGTTCAAAGCAAGGTTGGTGGCGAAAGGTTACAGGCAAAAACAAGGAGTTGATTTTGATAAAGCTTTTTCATTGGTAGCCATGCTTAAATCCATAAGGATTTTATTGGCTATATCAATATACCATAGTTATGAAATTTGGCAAATGGATGTCAAAACAACATTCTCAATGGGAACTTGCAAGAGGATTTGTATATGACATAGCTTGAGGGTTTTGAATTAGGTCCATTTATAAACTTAAGCAAGCTTCGCAGAGTTAAAACATCCGTTTTGATGAAACAATTAAAGAGTTTGATTTTATTAAAAATGTGGATGAACCTTGTGTTTACAAGAAGATAAGTGTGAATGTATTCATTTTCTTAGTACTTTATGTGGATAAAATATTGCTAATTTGAAATGATATTTTAAGGCCCCAATCTGTTAAGATATATGGTTATCTAAGAACTTTTCTATGAAGGATATAGGAGAAGCAGTTTATATACTAGGTATAAAGATCTAGCGAGATAGATCAAAAAAGTTGGTTGGATTATCTTAATCCACGTATATAGATAAGTGCCAAAGAGGTTTAGCATAGAGAATTCCAAAAGGGGACTCTCAACCATATTGCATGGGATTTCTCTGTCAAAGAGTATGTGTCCAAAGACACAAAAAGAGAGAGGTAAAATGGATTGTATTCCATATGTTTTAGCAATTGGATCAATCATGTATGTGATGCTATGTACTAGGCTAGATGTTGTTTATACTTTGAGCATAACAAGCAGATATCAAACATCTTGAAGTATTTAAGAATGACTAAAGATATTTTTCTAGTCTATGGAGGAACTAAGTTGAAAGCTCAGAGTCATTTGGATCCCAGTTTTCAGTATAATCAAGACGATAGTAGATCATAGTTAGGATATATTTTTACTCTTTAGGTGGTGCAGTTAGTTGGAAGAGTTCCAAACAACCAACCATCAGAGATTCAACGACCAAATCAGAGTACATTTTAGCATTAGAGGCGACAAAAGAAGCAGTTTGGATCAAGAAGTTCATCACTGAACTTGGAGTAGTTCCTAGCATTGTTAAGCCCATAGTATTATATTGTGACAACGGTGTTATTGCACAAGAAAGGAAACCATGTCTCATCAACGGTCCAAACATATACTCAGAAAGTTTCACTTGATCAGGGAAATAGTGGAGCAGAAAGACATAACATTGGAGCGAGTTCCCACTAAAGAGAATCTAGCAGATCTTCTTACTAAACCATTGTCTCAAAAGAAACATGATTGACATATGGATGAATATGGCATTAGGTTCATAGGGGATCGACTTTAGTGTAAATGGGAGATTGTTAGTTTATGCCCTTGCAGTCAATCAATTAGATGCAAATTAATGTATGACATTATATTTTAATTAATGAAAATGTTTTATTTATCTTTATGTATTAATTTAATTAATACTTTATGTTTTAATACTAAAGATAAAATCCTTGAAATAATTACTATGTAACTGAAATTATGATGAGATTATAATTATGAGATTCAATTTATACTTTTGTGTTATTCCTAAATATTCCTAGTTTTAGTTTCATCAAGATTGGGTATTGTTAAAATGGTAAAACTAGCACAAATTATGTTTCTTTCTTATGAAGAAAGTAATTGATCTCACAAATTAACGTATATAGATACTTAAACTAATGTATGGGTGATTATTAGAGAATAAGTCACTGAACTGACCCGATTATGAGAATTCCGAATGGAATATTACTTATGTGTCTATGGATTATCTCATAATGATGGTTGTATAATTGATTCTCAGACTTGAGATTATCAAGGTATCTAGTATAGGAATTACTGTGTTTTGATGTTACTTATGAATCGTCCTAGGATAATTTAGTCGGTAATAATTGAATACAATATGAACCATATGTAAATAGTTGAGTAAGTCAATATATGATTCATCACTCTAAAGTAATTAGAGAGAATATTCTAGTATTCTTAATTAGTAATGATTTATGAAATTCTCTGGCTAGAGTGAATCGATATTTGAAAAAGAGTTTTCAAATTTCAATTATAAATCAATTGCTAATTAGGAAGAATGAACATGATTGGATGATAAGAGTAAACACTGTATCCATACTCTGTCTAATTAGAATATTCAATAACGAAAGGATTAAATTATACATTATAGCCATGCATAGACAGGTTAAGTCAATCACTTTGACATTCCTTATATTTGGGTAATTATAACATGTTGCTAGATGTTAATCATGATTTATGATTATGAATTATTTAATTGAAGAATTAAAGATAAATTAAAAGAAGTTTTAATTTATTTGATTCTAATTGTGAATTAGAGTTAGAATTTATAATCATTTTCAATTTATTAGGAACCTAATGGGTCACACAATAAAGCGCAATTTGTGAAAGAAAATCAATTTAATTAAGTTGGACTTAATTATGAAGTTTGAGAAACTTTGGGAATCAAACATGAGATATTTAATTTTATTAAAATTAAATTAATTTGAATTTGAATTTAATTATAATTAAAGAGATTTAATTTTAATAAAAGACTATTATGATTTTTCTATTTAAAGGGAAGAGCTTTTTAGAAGCTAACACTTTTGTCTTCTTCCTCTAAAAAATAATTTGAGAATTGCTATGTGGATACCATCATAGGCTTGACACTTGGACAGCTCGTGATTGATCAATTAGAAAAAGTTTCAAATTTTTTTAAAAGAAAGCGAACAAGGTATGATTTCTAAATCGATTTGTGTTTTATTCAAGTTTATTCAATTATCAGGATCTATTCAGAATTCGTAAAAATTTTGTATTTTGCTGCCCCCGTGATTCGATCACAGTTAGATTCCAACATAGATTTGATTCAAGACTTCAAATTAATGCTATTTAGAGCTCTATGGAAAGACATACTCAAAAGATAGAATTTAGTTGAAATAAAAGAAATAAGAAAATAAGGATGAAGATAAAAATATGTGAAAGAGGAAAACATAGAAATCATATAAAGTAATTTGCGTCAATATCTTGTCTAGTCAAAGTAATTTAAGGATGGAATTATGAATGTCATTCTTCTTATAGCCTGTTTAAGTGTATTGATTAACAAAATGGGTTAGCCCCATGAATATCAGACGCCATGTTACAATCTACTAAAGCTCTCTCTCTCGATAGTCATATGAATATGATTAAGAATATTTATATTGTAGGTTCAATGTAACCAAAAACCAAGTATTATATTTTGTTTTTCGGGAGATGGAAAAGGATGAGAAAGTTTCTACTAATGTCAGGTGTGTAACTTAAAATGTTGGTTACGAGGAAGAAGGTAAAAAGCTTATAGTGGATGATGTGCTTTTCCTTATCCTACCAAGATAGAACAGAAATAGAGAAAATACTAGTGTGGCAAAAAGGTCTTAATAGAGCAATAAAACTAACCATGTAAATACGTTAGTTGGGTTTAGGTTAAATTGGGTTCAGATCACATCTTTTTTTTGCTTTAATTCTATCCTATTTTAAGAACATTCATCTATTTAATAAATAGCTACATTCATCTATTTAATAAATAGCTAAGCACATAATAATTGAAACACGTGATCAGTTCCATAGTAGTAGTCATGTCAGACTAGATCGAGCTTTATGCAATGCGAACTGGCAATCTCTCTTCCCTGAAGCCTCCATTTCTCATTTGTCGAGAACGGTCTCGAACCATAATCCTCTTTTACTCAAACTGCATAATTATATTTCATTTTCAGGTTGCGTGGCTTCTACACGATGAATTTCCTTAAGTTGTTAAAGAGGCGTGGACTCCTCATAAGCACTGTGTCCAGGAGGCTATCCAGGCGGTGACTCATGCCGCAAAGCTCTTCAATAAAACAGCATTTGGCAATATCTTACAGCATAAGCGGCTTATTCTGGCAAGATTACACGGTATCCAAACCTTTTTGAGTAATTGACATTTAGCTTTCTTGGTGGCTTTAGAGGAACAATTGAATGAAGAGTACTGTATTGTTTTATGACAAGAAGAACTACTATGGTTCCAAAAAATCCATAATACAATGGCTACAGGCAGGTGACACAGCCACTAAATTTTTCCATGCTACTACCCTCTCTCACAGAAAGAGAAATCGTATAGAAAAACTGCAACAACGATCGGGCTTATGGACCTCTAAACCTAACGCTATTGAGTGCGAGGTCCTCTCTTTTTACAAGGACCTTTTCTGCACAACAGAGAGTATGCCAAGGGCACGGCAACTGGGAGACAATGTTATTCTCTCTATGGAGGCTTGTGAAGCACTGCTTAAACCAGTTGATCATGCGGGGGTACTTCTGGCAGTCAAATCTATGAAACCCTATAAAAGCCCAGGTCCGGATGGTCTTCAGCCTATCTTTTCTCAAACCTTTTGGTAGGATGTGGGTAGTTCTGTTGATAATATGGTTAAACGAGCTTTTGAGAGTGGAGTTGTGTCACATAACATTTCTGATACGCTTTTTGTCCTTATCCCTAAGGACGAGAATCCGGTGACTATTAGTTAATATCATTCGATTAGCCTTTGTAATGTGATCTATAAAATCTTGACGAAAGTTGTCGTCAATCGGGTTAGACCTTTTCTAGCAGCCTTGGTTAATCTAGTTCAGGCTGTTTTTATCCCTGGAAGAAAGGCTTTTGATAACATAATCATTGCTCAAGAGGTCATCCATGTGATTAAGAGTTTACAAAAAGGGGTATGGCTGTGAAGATAGACTTACCAAAAGCCTATGATCGAGTTGATTGGGACTTTCTACCGTGGGTGTTAATGGACTTTGGCTTCCCCATGCTTTCTATCAATCTGATTATGGGCTATGTCTCGAGCTCTATGTTATCCATTGTATGGAATGACCAACAATTTGAATCTTTTAAACCTAAACGTGGTCTTCACCAGGGAGATCCTTTATTTCCATGCCTATTTGTACTCTACATGGAGAAATTATAGGGCTGGATCATGAAGAAGGTTGAAGATGGACATTGGAAGCCAATTGGTACCTCAGTCACTGGCCCTCCAATCTCTCATCTCCTCTTTGCCGATGATGTCCTACTCTTTGCGCATGCTTATAGGAGTCAAGCTAAAGGATTGCGTCTTACTACGGACAAGTTTTCCCAAGTGTCAGGGACGCAAATTAATACTACCAAATCTAAAGCTTTTATACCCAACAAAGTTTGTCCACAGAAACGGGAACAGATTACAAATGCCTTGGATATCTCTACCTCCCAACGTTTAGGGACCTACCTTAGTGTGCCTCTGTGTACTCAGTGAATGACTAAGACTGACTATGCTGGGATCCTTGACAAGATTACCTCTAGATTGGCTGGTTGGCAGAGTAAGCTCTTGAATAAAGCAGGAAGGGCTACCTTAATCCAGGATACCATCACGTCTATCCCAATTTATGCTATGCAGTTCACTTGGCTTCCCCGGGCTGTGTGTGACGAGATTGATAAACTAGGGTGTAGATTTCTTTGGGGCAAACCAGGAAATCAAAAAGGGGTCCCTCTCATTGCTTGGAATATGGTTACAACTCCAAAAGCATGCGGTGGCTTAGGTGTGCAGCAAGCCGGGGACTCTAATACGACTTTGCTAGGTAAAATGTGTCGAGACATATGTATAGATAGCAATAGTCTTTGGGTGAAGGTCCTCAGGTCTCAATATATGGTTGGCCAAGACTTCATGACCTATAACCCTCCTTCGACAGCTTCAACGGTCTGGAAAGGACTTATTAAAGCATTGGTTCTCCTTAAAGATGGTTTTGGCTGGAGGTTAGGAGATGGGACAGACATCAACTTTTAGCATGATAAATGGCTCTTTGAAGGACACCTTGCTTCAGTGGTTGGGCGAGTCCTGGCCCATCTCACTGATCTTCATGTTGGTGACCTCATCTCCCCATCCACAGGGTGGGATTTGTCTCCTATTGCGGGTATTGTTCCCTCAGAATATTGTGATCGAATCCTGGTGATACCTCGTCCTCTTACATATCAGGGTCAAGACCACATTATCTGGTATAGTAGCACCAATGACGTGTATACCTCTAGAGGCGGATATGACTTTATCATAAGTGTTACATCTTTGGATGGACCGACTGGCTAGAGATGGATTTGGAAACTTCGGGTAGCCCAAAAACATAAGGTATTCTTGTGGCTATCGGCATGGAATTGACTCCTCACCAATAAAGTTAAATATAAGAGAGGCCTATGCTTTTCTCCTCTCTATGGGTAGTGTGGTACCAATACCGAAAATGTTTTCCACTTATTACGGGACTGCACTCACGCCAAGTGTATTTGGGCAACAACTATGATATAACAGAACGACTACTTTTACCAGGAGCAAAATATCTCTCTTTGGCTTAAAAACAATTTTGTGCAACATGGCCATGATGCTCATCGTACTTGGAACTTTCTGAGCACCTTTTGGGTAATTTGGCGCACAAGGAACAAGTTCGTGATTGAAGGAGAGCAAATCAATTGCCATGAGCAACTCAGTTGGGTAAATGCATTGTTTCGGGACTATGTCGATGCTTTTGGTGTCCACTATAGTGGGATGCCTCAACAACATGTCTCGCTCCTTGTAGCTTGGGTCCCCTCTCCTGATCAGTGGCTGAAACTTAATGTGGATGGGAATGTAAATGGCAATTCTGGACAGGCGGATATTAGTGGACTGATTCGGGATAGTCATGGTAACTGGTTAGCGGGTATTTTTCTTGCCGTGTTGGGATCACTAGTAGCTTGGTGGCCAAACTCTTGGCTCTCAGATACAATCTTGCTTTTGCGAGCGGTTTTTATTGTGATAGCCTTATGGTGGAATCTGATTCCATGGAGGCGTTGCGTTGCTTAGAAATTTCTCCCAATACCCTAGTATTTCATCCCCTTACTAATATAATATATGACATCTACTCTTATCTTGGCGGAACTTTACAGTATACAACCGCTCATGTTTATCACGAAAGGAATTAATGTGCCAATTTCTTAGCTCGTTTGGGTTAAGTAGTGTGCATGGGGAGTATGTTTGGCACACACCTCCTCCTGGTCTGCGTGAGCATTTGCTCGCTGATGCTCATCAAGGGATTACCTTTAGTCGTATTTAGGGCTTGTTTTTAGCGCTTCTACTGTACAAAAAAAAAGGGTTCCGTAGTAGTAGTATGTAACATAACTGAATCGGGCGGGTCTCCAAGTCCAAACACGGATCATAAGACCCGACTAAAGAGAGGGTTAAATGTCAAAAAACTCCAACAATAAGCCCTTGGACTGAAGACGCGATTGGAGGGTATAAGCGGAAACGAAAATTTTGATCGTTTAATCGAGCTCGGGAGACTGGTCGTCTAGACGGGATCAGACCAGAGCTTGAAAGCGAAGAAGAAAAACAAAATTAGTGATTTTGTGGAATTTTCATGTCCATCTTGCCTACACAGACCCAAGGTTCTACATCGTCGTCTTCTGTTGGTTGTATCTCTGGTAACCCTAGTTTCCCCAATTATGGAACCTCTCCCTCCCGTCAATTCCGAGCAGTGCAATCCTCTCCTTCTCAATGGCCGCCACACAGCCCTACTGCAGGTTCTTTTCTTTTTCTTGTTTTTTTCTCGGTGTTGATTGATTCTACTTTGTTGGATTGCGTTGTTTGATCCATTTTAGGCTTTTGCTGGCTCGTTTTTATTTTTATCGATGGATATTGTGGGTATGTTCACTCTTCGTGTGTATACTGTTTCTATACGATGTGGATGGTGTTAATTCATTTATTGTGGCTTATATGGCTTTCGTATTCTCTTTTGATGAGGATGAATGCTTGTTGACATGTTTGGTGTGAAAAGATCTATTCTTTTACATTTGGGAAGTTTTGATAGTGTGTTTATATGGCAGAGTCTTTGGCTCCAGCTGCAGAAGATCATTGTGGGGCTTCCGAAAAGGTACTGCAAATTTTCTTTTTGTTTAGTTTTCGGGTGCTTATTTAGTTATTATCCTATCATTAGAATGGGTATACGTGCATCTGTTTTGTTTATAAACGATCTGGGTTAAGATATTCTTTTGTTAACTAGTTGACATTAATATTGGCACTTTGCGGGATTAATGGTTGGCTATGAATCTGACAATGGGACTTAGGTGCTGTCTTTTGTTTTTCCGTTCAGGTGACCAAGCTAGGGACACCAAAAGATAAAAGTTTCTCCCACCTAGAAAAAGACATGCAATCTGTGTCTTACTCAGCTGGTCAAGGGGTTGGATCTGCTCAATCAAAGGGGAAAATGCCAGAAATGATTTCTACCCCTGACAGTCAACAGACTGCTGGCTCTATTAATTCTCACGGAAGTGGTTCACATTCGGCAGGAAAAAGAGCTCAAATGATGAACGCTAATCATCTGCTGAATTTCCATTTTGACCCAATTGAGCGCCCTCAGTCAAGGGCTCCTCCTCCGCCACGACGTTATCAGAAGATTAAGCCCTATAACAAGGATCTATTTCTTCAGGCTAATTACAAGTTTGTTGTGTTAGACACTGGAGATCACACTCCGGAATCATTGGATCCAGATAAAATGCTTAGATGGGAGGATATAGTTTGTGTGAACTATTCCACTCCATTTCCAGTGCAATGTCCAATTTGTTTGGAGTATCCTCTATGCCCTCAAATAACTTCATGTGGCCATATCTTCTGTTTTCCCTGCATCCTTCAGTATTTGTTAATGGGTGAGACAGATCATAAATGTGAGTGCTTCAAAAGATGCCCATTATGCTTTGTCATGATAAGTCAAAAGGATTTGTACACCATCAATATTGAGAATGTTAAGCACTATAATGTTGGGGATACCATGGAATTCTTGCTTTTAACCCGACAAAAGGATTCATTCAGTCTATCGCAGAGAAATAAACATAAGACAGATATTATGACAAGTTACGGTAGTGATGTCTATGATCCCTTCTCTAAGTTTACTTTTACGTCAGACGTGGAACTGTCTGTCAGAAAAGCTAGGTCTGATTTGGATAGTTGGTTAGCCAAAGCAGATTCAGGACTTGTGGATGACTTGGGAAAACTCCCCTATGTTTGTGTGGCAATGGAACTATTAGAGCAGAAAAAGAAGTGCTGGAATGAGCAAAAGACACAAGACAGTGGCAGAAACGGTAAACAGACTACAAAGAGAGGATCTCAAGGGAATTTGTCAACTGAAAATGCAACTAATATTTATCGTGATGTGCATAGTTCCCAATGTACAACACCTTCTATCAAGATCAATTACCAGCATAAACCATCAGATAATGTAACCAGTGATGTCACTAGGTCTTTTGATGACCAAGATGCAAATTCATCATCCTCATATGATGAAAGCAAGAGCGTGCAGAGACTCTCAAATGGTTTTGAAGATGTAAATGTCAATGATTCATACAATTTCTACCAGGTCAGTGCTACGAAGAAATGTTTGATTTAGTTGTTGCTGCTTATTAATGGTTACAAACCGATACTTACTTAGAGTCCAGGTGACCATGTTTATCTGTCTTTATGTAATGGGGCTTCAGTTCTTATATTGAGTCAGGCTGCTATTGTTGGTTTTGCCATATCAGTTGTTATGATATACTTCCTGTCTTTTTATAACTTATTTTATTTATAATATAGCCTGGGCTTTATGATGCTTTGCAATATTTTCATTAACGATTGGAAGACACTTTACTATATTAGGTCATGTATCTATAGAACACAATTTTTGTATGCATGTGATTTGCCCTTGGCTTGACATGTTATCCCCAAAGGAAGATGTGAATAAGATATGCAAGACTCCTATACAATTTTTTTTTCCTAGGTGATATTTGCCATGAACATCTTACATCCTGGCAATCAAGGATAATTAATCAATATATTGTTGCAAGTAATTTGAGGTGATGGATTGTAGTTGATTGACTACGTCTCTTTTTACTGTTTTCACTTCAGAATTGTTCAAGTTTGTTTCCTTCTTGTTTAGGAACTTTGTTATTTTAGACAATAGAGGAACGGAGATCAACTTGTATAGGAGAACCTTTGTGGTCTTCAATATAAGTCATAATTAACAAACTATTAACAAGATAGAATACATCAATGCCTTTCATTTTATCTCTAAATCTATCCTTCTTGTGATGTGGATGAGAAATAGAATTTTCATATTTATTAAGTTTTCATATTGTGGAACTTCGGACTGGGTGTGATGATGATGATGATTAAGTTTTTATATCTGTAACATGATAGGCTTGTATCTGTTGAATATTATACATGCTTGACCTTAATTGCTCTTCCTAATTGCGTGTCTTAAAGCTGTTAATCTGGATAAGTTAATGGCATCTTACTTTATTTTCTGCCTCCCATTTTGACTATGAGATTCTGTATTTTCCGTTCAGTGCTTCATTCTCTTTGGAAATCTGTTGTTAAAAGGGTGGAAATGAGGTTATCTCATTTTTCTAAACTTCCATATGGCATAACAATAATGGCTCTCAATTTTGTTGCGTCACTGGCTTGTTAACAACTTACCTTCCTTTACTTATCAGATTCATAGTGTATCTTAGCGTATGAGATATTGTTAGCCAACCAAATTCAGTAAATGGTAAGAGTTCTGATACCTAAGTGAAAATGAAATGAAATGTATGTTTAAAAAAGATAACTATTTCATGTTTTTGGAAAGTAGCAGCTGGAGAATCAAAACTTTTAATTCAAACAAAAATAAGCAGTATTATCTCCAAAAGAGCAATTTAATTTCTATTCACTGTTATTTGTTAAGAAAACAGTTATTGCATTTGTCAACTAGACATATATAAAATTGTATAAAATTCTAATTCTCGTGAACTTGGAATTAGAATTCCAAATATTGAAATTGCAACAAAATGTAGTAATTTAGTGAAAATTGGGTTGTTCAAAATTAGGATTATTTGCTCCTATCCCAGAATTTGAGTTCTATTAAAAATAACTATGGGTTAATTCCTTGGAATCCAGTGAGGAATTGTCGTTTCAATGTTGTGTCAAGACAAACAATAGACCAAGTCTGAGGATCCCAAATGCTACATAATAGTAAAATTTAAGCGTGGATCCAAACAGACGCCAACTAAATTCAACTTCAACTTGCATAAAATGTTTAATCTATTCTTTCAAGTTTTTTATGTGCCTAGGATAGTAGTAGCCCCTTTAAGCTCTACTGCGGAACATTAATAGTTGTTGCTTTATTCTCACTTTGTTTTGTTTCTGTTTCAGGCATTTGATGGCCAGCATCTCATTCTTCATCCATTGAACATGAAATGTCTTTTACATCATTACGGGAACTATGATATGCTTCCACCCAGGTATGGCGATCTTCCACTTTTTTCTATGGTAAATAATAAAGATATTTGGGACTTATAATTCAAGCAGCTATGATGTGCTCAAATTTTCTAAATACTGGCTATGCATATTTTTCTGCATCTCCTAGAATATATGGGAATTGTTTTGTCATATCAGCTCTACTTGCATGCTTTCTGTTAATAGGCTACACTCGAGTTTTTGGTTTGTAGATACCTTGACAAACACCCAAGGCCATAACTGTTTCAAGTTTTGAATGTCTATTTTGTTTTAAAATGCAGCTGTGGCTTAATCATTGTGACAAGTTTCTTCATGTAATGAGTGACCTGAAGATAAATGCTTTTCAATTAAAATGACAAATTGATACTCTTTAAGTATAATGAAGATAGGTTGTCTGAGGTTATTAATGATCTTTTGAACATTGATTTGCTATAGTAATCTGTCGTACAAAAAATTCATTATCGGGGATTTCACTTTCAATTAACGAGATATTATAAATTTCAGAATAAGTGGAAAAATTCTGCAATTTGAGTCAGTGACTCAGTCAGAGACCACAAGACGGCGCTATCGATTTTTAAGTCATTTTTCATTGACAACAACATTTCAGGTACCTTACACCATTGGTTTTTCTATGCTTATCTCATTTTCTTGATGACTGCAATCCACAATATCTCTTTTCTATCAGCTATGCGAAATTGATTTGAGTGAGTTGCTACCTCCCAATGCCCTGCTTCCTTTCATGGATGAAATCAAAAAGCGGGAAAGGCAAAGGAAACAAATTGCCAAGAAGGTGTGCATACTTCTACATTATTGTAATATGCCATATTTGTTGCAAAATTGGTCTGCTGAAAGGAACCATTTAAAATATGCTGGGCACCATTTGGTTCATTCGAAAGATTTTTAATAGTTGTTTTTTTCCCCTTTCTATTTTGTTTTGCACATAGAAATTGGAAGTTCACTCTCCTTGTGAAGGAAAGAGGAAAAGGAAAGTTTTCATGTGCAAGCATAATATGGATATCCATAAAGTTTTCATGTGCAAGCATAATATAGATGTGCATACTCTTAGAATTATATCTTATTTTGAAATCCAGGAACTGAGGGAGAAGATTAAGGCCGAAGTAGCTGCTGCAGATTCTCTGCCCATTTTATCAAGCTTTGGACATTCCTTCCATGACCACTCCCCAAATTTCACCATGGATGACTTTGAAGGTACTCTTGTTTTCCCTAGGTGTTGACTGGACTTTTCTGGAGTTGAGACGTGTTGACCATTTTTTTTGCATGACAATACCTCTTTCAACCCTCATAATTACTAGTTGCATCAAGTTATCTAATTCAGCACATATTTCTAAGGTTAATGGATTGCTACACCTTATTGTTTAAGCTGTTATATTTGGAGGTGATGTAGGACAAAAAGAGGACATTCTAACAATTCGATGAGACATGTATGAGCTATAGATGTAAGGCTGCTAGAATTTGCTATGCTTGCTGGAATTTGAGTTTCAGCTCTGTAGTTTCAATATAGGTTGCTAAATTTTCAGGTTTGGGTTGCTGAAAATTCAGATTAGCAATTTAGGAAATTTTAGTAAAGAGAACAAAGTGTATCTCTACATCCCCCTAGAGTTTGTATCAAGAACTAGGAATCATCCCTAAGAATTAAAACAATCAAAACTATTGAACTCACACTAATAGGCTTCTAGAAATCACTTCTAGAGTTTGGGACTCACTACTAAATATTTAAGAACCACACTTGGAGAGAAAATTTAGATTGTTGAAAATAAGTCTATTTTTCTTATTCATTGAATGTTGAAAACATAATATGTGTATGGAGAAAGTCTTGAGACCCTAATCCTATTGGAGTAGGAAAGCCCACTAAACTTTTAAATAAGACTATAATACTGTTTAATAAGTTTTCATATTTTTCCTTAATAGACTTAGACCTGGAACTATTAGGACAAATTAAAACAGAAATAATTTTCTTTTCTAGTAAGGAAATTTAAACTAATAACTTTCTTTTACATTTTGCATCAGAAAGTCTTAAAGAGGACAAGTTGAGAGAAACTATGCAGAAAATACTACCATTTTGAACTTTCTTGGGAAGCTTGACTTATGGGAAAATCATTCTATGATAGTTTTTTTTTTTGGTCTCATCTTTTGTATCTAATTACTACACTTTGTCATAGCATTTGAGAATTGAAGTTTGAGAAGGTATATGAGTATTTTGAAACTGGAATAACTGGAGCAGTTCGAGTGAAACTCTCCCTTAATCTGAGCTAACACTGTTGAAATTTGTGAATTTGGTGATCTGGATGGTTGTAGTGAATATTGGAAGACTTCACTTGTTTATCAATTATAATATTTGGTAAAGTTATACCATTGTCAGTAATTTCAAAATACTCATTGCAATGTGTTAACTTTTGTTCTAATACATCTTTCATGTGCAGCCCTGGGAAATTCTGTTTCAATGTCGTCCAGCCCCCCAGTTGGTGGGGATGATAGGATACTCTTCGCAAATGTTGCGAGACTTGGTTTTGCTGCAGGACATGATTCTCCAGCCCTGAGAATTGAGGAAACAAATTCCTTAACCAACAACAGTGCAACGAGCTGTCCCTCTGGCTTAACTGGTAATTCTATATGTAAATGCCTCTGAAATCATCTCTCTCCAAAGAATAGATGAAGGATGGAATAGCAAACAAACAAAAGTAACAGCCTTAATTTTTTTTATGCCTTACTTATTTTGTTCTGATCATTTTCTTATACTCTTTCAGGTCCTAGAAATTCAGGCTTCCCCTCATTTGCCAACATAATATCCCGGGAAAAATCTGGGGAAAACTTGGACATTCCCAAGGTCAGTGACGCTGGAAAGAAAGGAAAAAAGACAAATCGAGTTCTTTTGTCAACCGCCGGTGCTCGGCGCTACTAAAACAAAGTTTTCATCTATGATCTGTCGTCTGCTTCGTGATGAACTGTGTGAATAGAAGCTAATTGTATATTATCAACTTATGAGCACTTGTAAATGGAACCAAATGGAAACATGACAGACACCCCCTGCCTCTGTTACGCAAGGCAACGGATTTGATTATTTTCCGTTCGCCTTACATTTGAGAACATCTAGGGAAATATGCAGCGCTTGTGCTATTTCCCAAGTTTAATTTGGCACGTCCATTAACTTACTAAGTCGACATAAGTGATGTGCCAACCATTTTCAATGTCCGATATCACGTAAATCCCCCTTTGTGTTTTTTTAATCATGCTTGTGTGGTTCATTAGCTATCTCACACTTACCGTCTGGTGTACTGTTTCACGGTAAAACGATGCAGCTTTGATTTTGAAGATGGCAGCATGCATAAGTGAGTCACGTAAACTAACAATCGTATTAAATTGTTCTTATAAAATGGAACACTTTGTATCAAATTTCTGTTAGCATATCAGATTAATCATCTCATACGGCAACTGACAGATTGAATATTATATTAATAGTAATTTTCTAAATTAAAAAAAATAAAAATAAAAAACACATTTCCTTTTTTGGAAGACTAAATTCTGACCACATTCTTTCTCCCTCCGACCTTCCTT
The DNA here is from genome assembly GCA_027478405.1 of Erythroxylum cassinoides. Lineage (NCBI taxonomy): Eukaryota > Viridiplantae > Streptophyta > Magnoliopsida > Malpighiales > Erythroxylaceae > Erythroxylum > Erythroxylum cassinoides. The sequence goes on from JANIPM010000006.1 coordinate 47,399,320, forward strand.
TTCATGGAACCCTAATTTCCAAAACTGGTCAAAACTGTTGATGCTGTGTAGTTGAATGCCCAAGTCCTCAATTCTAGTGGCCTGTCTGGTGAAGAGGTGACGAAGCGTGTTTCTAGCATTTCATGCGAAGCTTCTTAACCATCATTTAGGTGGTGAAATATGATCATTAAATACCTAAAAAACAAAACTCACCGATGTGTCATTTATTATTCCTTGGTTTCGTTCTTCTTTTGTTAGTGCGTGTTGAATAAATGTCCCTTTCTTTACTTATTTACCAATTGTGTTTATTCTTGTCCACACTAGTGGGCATAATTGTGTTTATTCTTGTCCACATTAGTGGGCATAAACATTTTTGTTTTGGTAAATCAGAAGAATAAATTAATGGACCAGAATATGTACATAGCGTTCATATACAAGTGCCACTATAGACGCATCTTGCTATACTAAGCAAAAGCCGCAGAGCAGTCAAAGAAAAACACGGGTAGGTATAAGCTAAGAGAGGACTAAAGCATAGGCAAACAAGCATAACACCTGAATATAAGACCAAGTCCGAAGCAATCTAGAACCTATGAAAATTAGTACAGACTAAAGAAACCAGCCAAAAGAGATTTAACAAAAAACCCAACAAGAAGAAGACTTTTAGCATGTGAAAGGCTAAGGAACGCTGCTGCCCAAATATGAAGGTGCAGAACCACCAAGGGAGGCAAGGCGAACATGTCCTTGCCCAAGAGGGCTCCGCAGACGGAAGCCTACGAGATGACTGAGCAGTAACCTGCAAAGAAAGAGGAAACAAACATTAAGAGAAATATTACCTCCTCTCGGTGTAT
>JANIPM010000006.1:47400246-47412996 GCA_027478405.1 Erythroxylum cassinoides
AGCTAATTGTATATTATCAACTTATGAGCACTTGTAAATGGAACCAAATGGAAACATGACAGACACCCCCTGCCTCTTACGCAAGGCAACGGATTTGATTATTTTCCGCTCGCCTTACATTTGAGAACATCTAGGGAATTAAGCAGCGCTTGTGCTATTTCCCAAGTTTAATTTGGCACGTCCATTAACTTACTTAGTCGACATAAGTGATGTGGCAACCATTTTCAATGTCCGATATCACGTAAATCTCCCTTTTGTGTTTTTTTAATCATGCTTTTGTGGTTCATTAGCTATCTCACACTTACCGTCTCGTATACTGTTTCACGGTAAAACGATGCAGCTTTGATTTGGAAGATCATGTGGCAGCATGCATCAGTAAGTGAGTCACGTAAACTAACAATTGTATCAAATTGTTCTTATAAAATGGAACAGTTTGTATCAAATTTCTGTTAGCATATCAGATTAATCAACATCTCATACGGCAACTGACAGATTGTATATTATATTAGTTGTAATTTTCTAAATTTTAAAAAATCAAAAAACACATTTCCTTTTTTGAAAGACTAAATTCTGACCACATTCTTTCTCCCTCTAACCTTTCTTTTCATGGAACCCTAATTTTCAAAACCGGTCAAAACTGTTGATGCTGTGTAGTTGAATGCTGAAGTCCTCAGTTCTAGTCGCCCGTCTGGTGAAGAGGTGACGAAGCGTGTTTCTAACATTTCATGCAAAGCTTCTTAACCATCATTTAGGTGGTGAAATATGATCATTAAATACCTAAAAAACAAAACTCACCGTTGTGTCATTTACTATTCCTTGGTTTCGTTCTTCTTTTGTTAGTGCGTGTTGAATAAATATCCCTTTCTTTACTTATTCACCAATTGTGTTTATTCTTGTCCACATTAGTGGGCATAAACATTTTTTTTTTTGATAAATCAGAAGAATAAATTAATGGACCAGAATATGTACATAGCATTCATATACAAGTGTCACTATAGACACATCTTGCTATACTAAACAAAAGCCGCAGAGCAGTCAAATAAAAACACAGGTAGGTATAAGCTAAGGGAGGACTAAAATATAGGCAAATAAGTATAACACCTGGACACAAGACCAAGTCCAAAGCAATCTAGAACCTATGAAAATTAGTACAAACCTAAGAAACTAGCGAAAAGAGATTTAACAAGGAACCCAACAAGAAAACTTTTAGCATGTGAGGCCAAGGAACACTACTGCCCAAATGTGAAGGTGCAGAACCACCAAGGGAGGCAAGGCGAACATGTCCTTGCCCAAGAGGGCTCCGCAGACGGAAGCCTGCAAGATGACTGAGCAGTAACCTGCAAAGAAAGAGGAAACAAACATTAAGAGAAATATTACCTCCTCTCGGTGTATAGGTTGAGAAGTTCCTTAACGTGAGAAATTACTCCGAGTTACACTCGCTCCTCCTCCATAGCTTCATTCTTGAAGGTGCGGGCATTACTTTCAGTTCAGATATGGTAAACTGTCATGGGAGAAGAAGGGGGAAGTGAGTGATGGTTGACACTCTGGTACAGGAAACAGTTCTATACCAAGAGAGGAGAGTGGCAAAGGTGGAGTGGGTGAAGGTGGGTAAGTTGAATTGGGTAAGACAATGGGCCCAAATTGAGTGAGAGAAGGGGCATTCGAAGAATAAGTGGTCAATTGTTTCATTGGTTAAGAGGCACAGGAAACAATGGTTAGGTGTATAGTGGTAAGGCAATTAGGGCATTAACATTTTTTATAGTCTTTATATTAAAAGGAGTGTTTGTCAAAGCTTGAGGATATCGCCCTTTGATACTTTAGTAAGAGGTCGAACCTAGGTCAACTCTGCATGCACATGCTACCCGCTTGTGTAGTGGACTGGACCTTTGTTAACTCCATGCTCTCACTTCAGATAAGTTGAGTTATTTCTTATCCTTTTTTTTTGCTTAATTTGTTTATTCTTCTAATAGAGAGTTATTCTTTGACTGGATCTTGGCTCGTTTCTATCTCTTTCAGTTTTCAATCATTGTAAACACACTCGAAAACCACTACAAACTTTTTCTGGATTTGTCCCCTATTTTTTGCTTCACCCATGGATTCTTCTCCAACATTTTATATGGTTATGTATCTTTGGTTTTCTAACTTTTCTTTTTGTACACAGAGATTTATTCACTACACTTTTTGCAAAACCTAATAACATTTTTTCTCTTGGTGACAGATTTATGGGAGTTCCAAGTCCTTGATCTCAAGTGCACAAATTCGTGGACTAGTTGTGTTAACCTTGGGAAGTATACAACAACATTGATTGCACCATGATTGTGCCAAATTTTGCTTTCAAGGCAGTGATTATATCATAAACAACTATTTGATAAGTTTTATTCTCTACTATAACTTTATTTTCCTTAAAATTTGAAAGCAAAATTTCACAGTAGAAATATACAATGGGCATATCATTGAATAAAGTCTTACTGACCTCTTTAAATTAGAACTATTGGAAGGAACCAATAACAAATGTTGGTCCCAAAAATTACTTTTTTTGGAACAATTAGAAGTAGATTATGTGTTATTCACCGATATTCAATTTATGAAAGCCACGAACTCTAAAACTCCTACCACACCCACTGAAGAAGAAGCTAGGATGAAGTATGAAAAGGATAATAAAATAGTCGAAGGACATATACTAAACTGTATGAACAACTCTCGAATTGTTCCCTTTGTGAATAAAAAATTTGTCAAGGTTATTTGAGATGCCCTAGAGAAGAAGTATGAGGCAGATGATTATGGAAAGTTAAAAAATATGTGGTGGGTAAATGGTTGCAATTTCAAATGGTGGATGACAAACTAGGGATAAAGCAAGTTCATGAATACGAGAACCTGGTGGTTGATATATTAAGTGAAGGCATGAAGATGTGTGAGATACTATAAGCAAATGTAATGTTAGATAAGTTTCCACGATCCTAGAGTAATTACAAAAATCAATTGAAGCACAAGACGAAAGACATGGATCTCCAAGCTCATTAGTCGTATGAGAATTAACGAGGCTAATCACTTTAAAGATAAGCTCAATTAAGTTTCTTCTATTTCTATAAAGTTAAATTAGTTGAGTCTTCTTCTGGTACTTTTAAGGACAAGTTCAAAGGTAAGGGCAAGAAGAATTAAAAGAATAGGCAATAGAAAAGGCAAAACCAATTCAAGAAGGGTGATGGAGGAATTCAAAAGAACAAGATGACCTGTTATGTATACGGAAAACTAGGCTATAAGGCATATCCGTGCCATCTTTGTAAAGGCTAGCAACAATCTGCACTGGAAGCCATTCTTACTAAAAAAGATGAAATTATAGTTGTTTAATCGTAAAGAGGGATGAGTCTTAAGCCTATGGATTAAGAGAGTATGTTTGATACCATATTATGGTCAAATGAAGCATATGAGTTCTCAATATACACAACATTCCCATCCCTATAATGTGTAGTTGTGCTTGACGTGAGGTTGAGCCAAAGCTCTTAATGGTAATCCTAGAAAGACGAACTTGATAGATTCACTGCCTAATTTTTATAAGGTCCATTCCCATTACAGTGGTCCTAATGTGATTTCCTTGATAGATATAATTTTGCAGTGGTTGAGCCATTTTGGCTCTTAATGGTTTCCTAACCCTTAATAAGCAACCTATAGGGTGATAAACTTAGAGAAACCACCCACTTGAGTATGAAGGTAGGGCCACCTTTTATGAAAGCATTGGTTGTCTTTCTAGAGAACTCATAAGAACCCAAGGTATGCACATGGCTATAAAAAGCACTTGTTGTGATTTATATTATTGTCATCACAAAATTTGCAGAAATTAACGATATAATATATGTCATGAGGTTCTCATCCTGAGTCTACAAATTTTAAGAGAAATTCACTTTATTAACTAATTTGTTTCCTTACATCACTACATATCAATTCAATAGAAAGATACTGGTGCTTAATTACATAACCCTTCCTTTGCCTAAAAAATTCAAAGTTAACAAGTCATTTAGTTGGGGATTTTTGGATAAATGTTCCCCTCTACTTATTTACCAAATGTGTTATATTCTTGTCCAACATTGGTGGGATAATTTTTTTTTTGTATTGAAAGGAGTGTTTGCCAAGGCTTAAGTAGCTTGTCCATTAGTAATTTAGTAAGAGGCTGGACTTGGGCCAACTCTACATGCACATATTGCCAGCTCACCTAGAGGTGTTGATGTAGATTTAAGTTAGGCTATTTTGTATCCTTTTTCTACCAAAATTGTTTATTTTTCCACTGGAGAGTTATTTTTTGATTGAGTCTTTACACGTTTCCATCTCTTTCAAATTTTGATTGTTGCAAGTGCTCTCCCTAAATGTTTCTTAGATTTGTCTCTATGATTTCTGCCCCACCCACAGATTCTTCTTTAACATTTTATATGGTTTTGTATGTTGGGTTTTCTAGCTTTTCTTTTCATATACAGAGACTTTCACTATTTTCACAAAACATAATAACACTTTTTCTTTAGGTGATTGTGTTTCTGCAAGTTCCAAGTCTTCGACCTTCAATGCACGAGTTTGTGGACTAGTTTTGTTAACCTTAAGGAGCATATGACATCAATAATTGCACTATAATTATGTTAAAATTTTCTTTCAAAGCAGTGGTTATACCACGACACAGCTATTTGAAAAGTTTAATTATCTACTATAGCTTTATTTCCTTAAAAGTGTGATAGTGGGCAACTTATATCCTATCATTGATCACTCAAGTGATTCTTCACATAATCTTCCTCTAAGACAACAATCATTACTCACACTACAAAGGTGTAATTCGTGAACAGTTCTTTATTCCCACAGTAGAATTAGAGAATATTAAAATAATAATGATAAATTATTATTATAATAATAACATAGGTGTTCACTGTCGATCTTTTAGAAAGATGTGGTGCAAAAGGAAGAGGTTTAATTCCCTATCTAGATGTTGGAAATGATATTTTTTTTCAGGACTTTCTAAAGTTTAAGTCATCAGACACAATTTTAGCATCAATAATTCTTACAGTTCCTTTCCAAATTTCATATGCGTATTTTTCTTTACTGTTTATCTTTCTTTCTTTCTTATTTGTTTTGTCTTTTAAATTTAACATTTTGATGTAAGACAAATGGAAGAATTATTAAATAGTAGCTAAAAATCAAAAAAATTAGGAAATATGGCTAATATTAGGATGTTGGAATATCAAGTTTGAGGTTTGAACTTTGGATAGAAATGCTAAAATTTTAGATTTTGTATAGCCGTAATTTTAAGGTTTGATTGCTTAAAATTTAGGCTTAGAATTTCAAGGTTTAATATGCTAGAAGTTATGATTTTGGTTGCTGGAATGTTATGGTGAACATAAAAAATGAAAGGTAAGAAACTAGCAATCACTCTTAAAGTCTAAAAATCACTCTTAGAAGAAAGTATCATACCTTCTAGTTAAAAGCTAAAGTATGTAGAAAAAAATTCATATTGTTTATTCTTGATGAAGAGTTGTTATATATATATATATATAGTTCTTATAACTCTTATTCTAGTAAGAAAGGGTTCCTAATTTAAATCCTATTATTATAGAAATTATATAATTCCTTTTCAACAAGGATAACATATCTAAAATAGAATAACATCTACTACTACTTCCTATCTATTAAAGAATCCTAACAAAATCTAAATTTCATCCCTTATCTTTGATGTCAACTTAATCCTCATTCCATCAAACTAAGGCTTATGGTTGACTAATTTTTTCTCTTTTATTTATGCTATTTACTTTAAGCTCTTTTGCATCAATTCTCCCTGACTTGTCTGAATTCATCCTTAATGTAAAATGTAAAATACTGATCATATAAGTATGGATTCTACTTTGAAATTCTGATTCTAGAATCCAAATACTGCCAAAAATTGGTCTTCCTTTCCACTTGATAAGAAATTGTCAATAGCCTCCATCTCTTGTGGCTACAATTTGTTCATCAAGAGGATCCTCTATTTCCTCTTTAACATGAGAATAATTGGAATTCTTGCAATTACAGGAGGGGATTACACATATTGTCCATTGTGCAACATTAAAGGTAGGACTTATTCCCATGTCACGTGGTAATTCCAAAGCATAAGAATTAGCACTTATCTTCTTGATAATCTTATAAGGTCCATCATTCTACGAATGAAGTTTCTTATTTTTTCTTTTTAAAAACACTTTGGCAGAATTCTAACCATCACCATATCTCGTTTATTGAATTCTACTAATTGACGATGTTGATCATTATGTTCTTTGTTATCTTTCGTCGTATCTTATCAAAGATGTCCCTTATATGTTATGCAGAACCTTCACTTTCAACACTAACTCATGTTGTTTGTGGTAAAGGAACCAAATCAATAGACATCCTTGGTTGAACTGTGAAACTATATCAAAAGAGCTCTTACTAATAGACCAATTTATAGAATTATTGTATGCAAATTCTGCCATAACAAGAATTAGTTCCCAAATTTTCACATTTTCTCTAATCAAACATCTTAACAAGCCTCCCAAGCCCCTATTTACCACCTCTATTTGTCCATCGATTTTGGGTTGGAAAGAACTTAAAAATTGAAGCTTTGTGTTTAATGTTATATATAGAGTTCTCTTAAATAAACTCATAAACTTCACATCATGATTAGAGATGATGGTTAATGATAGTCCTTGTAGAGGTACAAAATCTTTGAAAAATAGTTTATTAGTATGGACAACATCAAAAGTCAATATATTTGCAAATGGTTTCATAACCAAACCACTTCGCTTCTCTACAATTAGGCATTCAGAATATAAATATTGTTGTTTCTTATAGTCAGATGCACTAATTTGCCATCATTGCTGAATTTTGAGTTTATAAGTGCACTCATAACTTCTCTTTTATCTTGGGTTATACTAATTGTGCATCTTTATTCATGTCTACTTCTCCTTTGTCAGCTACTACAACACTATATGGTAACACGTTGTAACACTACACAAAATAACTAGACCTAAAACTATAGCTAGTAATAAGTCTAGGTCGATCCCACAAAGAGTGTATGTAAAGCTTTTGAAATGAAAAGAATTGTAGCCACCTTTCTACATGAAGAACGTGGAGAGCACTTTGAGCATCCCCAGTAAGAAGGCTCTAGGATCTCAAAGAGTCAGGACCATATCCCAATGTTAACAAGGTCCCGAATAGTTAGGCTAAACTAACCTACTAAAGCGCCTCCTAGTTAATAAATATGTCAATCCCAAACTTTTTATTCTTAAGCCTTTGGTATTGTTCCTCTTGAGCCTTGTTATGGAACAATAATGTTCGTGATCGCTTTATATAGTTAAGGAACCTTCCTTAGGATCTCCTTTTCTTGTCGTGATCTCATCATTGTGCCTGAAACTTTACATGAGTATGAGAAATTCACAAATAAATTATGAGAATACCCTTTTTGCCACTCTTAAAGTTTATTATGCTCACTAATTTATTAAGCATGAAAACAAACTAGAAAAAGAAAAATTAAACACATAAAATTACGAACAAATAATATAAAACAATTAGATAAATAAATAAATAAAATAAAATAATTGGGGAAATTAAATAACAAACTATTAAATCTCAAATTCAAATAAAAATATTATAATTAACATTTAAAACTAACCTAATTATTTAATAATAAAATTAACCCTAAATTTGAAATTAAAAACTTAATCCATGCAAAAATCAAAATTGCCAAAATTAAACATCTAATTCATGCAAAAATAAAATTTGACATGTAATTAAACACAATCCCAACTTTAATTAACGATAAAAAAATAACAAAGTAACCCTAACGTTATGCAAAAATATCACAATCTAGCAAGTAGTGACCAATAATCAAACATTTTTGCAATTTAAGTTGAAATTTCACCCAATTCACATGCAATTCATCAAATTCTTTTATTAAATCCAATGGGTACTAATAATATTCAACTATTAAACCATAACTAATCATAAAATCACATAAATTCTCACAAAATCCCAAAATCCTAAAATTAGCATTTTTGGGCAAAAAATCCCTAAATAATGCAAAACACCCAATTAGGATGCATAAACAAGTGAAAACAACTAGAAAACTTACTTAGAATGTGGCTAAATTGTAAGAAAAATGGGAAATTTTGGCTTGGGGATTGAGAGGGTGATGGAGAAAAGTGAGAGATAAAAGAGAAAGTGAGAGAGAATGAGAGATTAAGGCATTTTAAAGATGTATCGCATGATTCACATGGTCATGTAGCTAACCGTATAGGTCATTGAATTGTAACCATTCACAGTTTTACAAGTTCTGTTTGCAAAACACCCAATTAGTGATACATAAACAAGTGAAAACAATAAGAAACCTTACTTAGAATGTGGCTAATTTGCAAGACAAACGGGAAATTTTGACTTGGGGATTGAGTGGGAGATGGTGGAAAGTGAGAGAGAATGAGAAATTAGGGCATTTTTAAGGTGTATCGCAGACTTACATGGCTATGTAGCTAACCGTGTAGGTCACAAAATTGCAACCATTTGAAATTTTACAAGTTCTATTACACAAGAGTGTATCTAACCGTGTAAGTCTACACAAGTATGTTTAGAGAGCATGTAACTCATTGTAAATGTGTGCAACTTCAAAATTAAATGAACAAACTTAAAAATTTTTGCACTTAGAGTTATAACACCTTAACATGTATACCCTAACATCAAAATTATGCACAATATCATTAGGATGCTTAATTGTCTATCTTAAAACACATCAAAAATTAAGCAAAACCTATTCTAATATTGAAATAAAAACAAAATAACATTGAATTTAAAATAAAACCTAACTAATTCATGGGTTGCCTCCCATATAACACTTGTTTAACGTCGTTAGCTTAACGTACCTAGCACATTACCATCGTCCTAGGTCTATAATTAGTGGCTTGCTTCCACTCGTTTCTTCCAAGGTATTTTAGTAGCCTGTAAATAAGCTATATTTTGTAAGATAATAGTAAGGGCATAATTTATGAAATTAATAATCCAATTAATTGCATTAATACCCTTTTCAATGACAAACTGTTAATAAAATATGGGATAACAAAATTCCTTAAATCTTCATTTAAATCAAACACTTTTGTCTTGTGGGAAGCGAGAACTAGGGTGACTACCTATGATTTATTAGTAGTTTCCTCATTTAGCTTCTCCTCTTATTCTTCCTCATTCACCTTTGTCCACTCTCCTTCTTCCTCTTCCTGGATAAAGACTTTCTTTTCTTTTCTTTCTTCAATCATCTCTTGCCACTCTCCACTTCCTTTTCTTTAACAGAGGCTTCCTTTTCTTCTTTTGCCTCTACTAACTTTGTCATCTATTCATCTTCCTTTACTATGGTAGTAGTTACCTCCTCGTCTTTTAGAGATGCAACTTTATTCATGAAATTGACCTTAGTTCTTCTTCAATCTAAGGCATTAATAAGATCAAATAATATGTTGTGTTATGCTCAATGTATTATGGTGAAGAAAATCTCTAGTTGAATTCATGTCGATTAGCTTTACTTTTGACAACATATTCCATTATTTTATATGTAATATTTATTCTTGCTGTTGTTGTTGTTGTGAATATTCAGTTGGAGCATAATCATTCCATCCATCAGCATAATGGTTGCTCTACTCAAAATTATAAGTATTCTCATAGGGTGCAATTTGAGGTCCTTAAGAATATTGTTTGCTCCATCATTCCATAATGAGTTGTAGCTATAATTATGAATCTCAAATCCTAGTAATAAGCAACAAACACACAGTCAAAATAGAGAAGTTCAAAAGATTTATAAATGAATAAGTCAAGAATAAAATACAAAATTAAAATATAAAAATAAAAAAAAGTTAGATTAATAAAGCTACGCTTTCCTAATATTGTAATCCCTGACAATGACAGTAAAATCTTGATTGATTATGATTATGTCAATATTTAAACTACCATAAGTGTAAATCACAGTTGTAGCTCTTTAACCTAAGAAGCAAATTTTGGGATTTTAATTAAAAATTAAGCTAAAAATAAACTAAAATTGGAAATAATAATGAACACGGGACAAAGGAAATTACTTTAAAAAGTCAATATCAAATAGTAGTGTCTAGGTGATTAATCCCCCTAAGAATTAGTAAATATTAACTCTTTATCATGCAACTAAATTATTGATTATTAGACCACGAAAATTCTTATCTTATGTTAATATATTATGAAGACTATTAACAAATAATCCATCAGTTGATTAATATAAATCTTTCTAGTTAAAACTCCTAGGATTGCATTATCAATTCGTAAATTCAACTATTAGGTTTAACCCTAATCTAGAGGATTTATGTTAGCCTATCTCTAGGTTTACATGCAACTCTTTTCAATTATAGTAGATATATTTATACAAGAGGATTTCTCAATCTCAATAATAAGAAATCAAATCATACACTAATATTTCAGATATAATAGAATAAGAATATAACTCATAATTAAACCACAAAAAATCAATAAATATAATTGCATTAGATGAAAGATTAAAACATATTGTTATCACAAAGTAAGGTTCATTACACCTAGATGCTAAACATGTTTAATGACTCGTAGAAGTTGAAATCAATAACAACCTTGCAAAAAAACCAATAAAAAACAAAAGTTCAAAATTCTAAATTGACGCCTTTGATCAAAATTGACGCCTTTGAATGTTGCTTATGACCTAAAAAATCTTAAAATTTTAACTCCCATTTGTTTGCCTCCGCTCATGTCCTTTTATAATAAAAATTATGGTTTTTGGGATATACATAGGCATGTAGGAGACTATGTATATTAAAAAACAACTAACTTCACTATTTCACACAGGCATAAAGACTTACATGCCAATGTACATGGCCATGTATATCAAGATACACGAGTGTGTAACTCCACACAACGAGAAACCAAATTCTTCAATCTTTATACGATTATAGAGACTTACAAAAAATCTATACACGATTATATAGGTCTTTATTTGCTTCAAATCTTCGTTCCATGCCCTAATTTCATCCAACTTTTTCTCTTTTTGGTTTATGAAGGCAATTATTATCTACAAATGCATTTGGAGAGAATAAAGTAACAATATAGAACAAAACTATAAAATATCAAGCAAACCATATTGAATATAGGTATATAATTATAGTCAAATATACATTTATCAAAACTTAAATAACAAGCAAAACATATTAAATATAGGTATATAAATATAGTCAAATAATCAATTATTAGTTATCCATTGACTAAGATGTTGAGTGTTGGAGTAGTGATGCAATGTCTAATAAATTGGATAATGGCTGAGGAAATTCTACAGTTGTGAGAGTGTTGATGATGAAATCCCATCTTACAATATCATATGCTTTCCTTAAATAAATTTTAAGGATGCAATTTTTCCTACTCCTCTTCTTGGAGTAATTACTTATCAATTCTTACAAAAATAGGATGTTGCCTCCTATGATCCTGCCTGGAACATAATCACCTTTTGATTGATCTATATAGTGAGGGAGTACTGTTTTTAATCTTTAAGTAAGGATTTTAGTAATTAGTTTGTAAATGGTTGCAATATGCAATTGGTGTAAAGAATGAATAGGTTTTCTATTCACTATGTTAATTTAGGAATGAGTACAATGAAGGCCTTATTAAGTTTTTTAAGAAGAGTCCCTTTCTTGAAAAATTTAACTACATCATCAGTAACACTATTTTGGTCATTGTATAGGTCTTCACAATGAAATTCCCATTAAAACCATCAAGGCTAGGTACTTGTAAGGGATCACTATTTTCAGTGTGCTCTCAATTTTTAGAGAAACGATAGGTTACATAGGGTCTCCATTTCTTGTGTTGAAGGACAGTCTCTAATGATAAGTAAAGGGACTAAAGAATAAGTATTATTCAGTGATTGCAACATTTTTTACAAGTGCAAGAGACTGATAATTGTTTGGAATGTATTACAAGATTGAAGATTTCCAAACCTCCTATCATATTCCTTGATGTGCCTATTTCCTATAGGGGGCCTTCTTCCAATGAGTTCATCCCTATCATTTAAAGGATTAAGAGGAGGATAGCTATTTGGTGAAATCATAGCTTGTTTTTTAGCTAAGATAGTTTCATTAGTTAACTATATTTTGAATAGTATGCATATATTAGTCTACATATATATGGTTTCCTAAATGCATTATTAAGACCATAGAAAAGCTACTGAGAAGGTTCATTTGTTCTGGTAGTTTCTTAGGCTCTACCTTTGCAAAGGTGAAATGAAATGAACTTTATATGCTAAATAAAAAGGGAGGCTTAAGAATACATTCAATCTAGATTACTAATCAAATCTAATTTACATTGAGCATTTAGAGGATCTTTAAGGAAAAAACTTCCTTATGGGTTAGATGAATCCATGCCTACTATATAAAGGTTGGTTATTTCTGATATGTAAAGCTAAAGGATCTCTTCGTAGTCTATGATCACTTCATAATCTATGATCCATTTACTCAAGATTATAGCAAATTTAAATATGGAATTATTTCATAAATTAGGAGATGGAGTTTCTAACTCATTTTATTATGGAAATTGATCTATACTTAGTTCATTAAGTGAGGTCAATATGTAAGTGGTAAGTCGACTTGTACCATGTGTAAGTCGACTTATGCTTGCTAGATACTGATAAGTCGCCTTGTTCACCAGTGTAAGTCGACTTATGCGTGTACAGTATCGTTAGATTGTTAGAGTAGTGCC
>JANIPM010000006.1:47413096-47425561 GCA_027478405.1 Erythroxylum cassinoides
CATGACTTGCTCAGATTAAGTGTTAATCTAAGTGGCCAACATAACCGGGAACCTAATGGGTCACACGCATAAGAGTGGATCGAAAATCTGTAAAATAGTTTTGGATAGTGATCCAATATTTGGAGAGCAGACGGATTAAACGGATCCCGATCAGATTGGGATATGTCCCGATGAGATCGCGACATTGATATTGCTGAGACAGGTCTCCGGTGATTTTTCGCCGGCGGGGCCCGGTAGGCCGGTAGGACCGACCCCAGTGTGACTGGACTACTTCAGCAATATATATACATATATATATATGATTAATTAATTAAATAATTAATTAATATATATATATATAAGACATGCACGTGGATGGAGGAGAAGATGGAAGAAACTTCCATTAGTTTGCTTAGTCATCAAAGTAATAAATGACTAAATGACAAAATGAAAACATATAAAGATGAAAGAAAAGAGGAAGCATCGTTGGCCTTAGAAATAACTTGAAAGAAAGAATTTCTTGAAAGAAGATGGTGATCTTCGTGGCCATGAAATGGAGAAAACGATGGATGAAGTTTGGAGGTCTTAGAAAGGGTTTCTAAAGTCATCTCTTCATCTTTATCATCGTTTAAGCTCACCTCATCTTCAAGTTTTCATCTTCTCTCCATCGTTGATTCAAGCTCTCCAAGGACAAAGGTAAGATCTAGCAGTCTTTAATTTGTCCTAGCTATTCCCGGGTCAAAAGGGTTTGTCCCGGTTAGGTTTTCCGAGCTCTGCGTGGATACCGTTAGAGACGGTCTACTTTGGTCGTTATGGTTTGACTAATTATACTTACACATGGATCCTGGCTTTCAGGAACTTCCCGGAACAAAAAGGTTTTGTTTTCCGCACTGTGTCCATGTGATGGACACCCCGGGATTTTCCTACACAATACCCTATCTTCTATTAGGAATGTGATAGCTAATAATTCTTTAGTTAAAGATGTGCTAAATTCAAGCATTTCTAGGTTACTAAGCTCCTTACCAATAAACTATCAACTTATACCAAGTCAAGTATACCATTTTCAAAGAAGACATGACACTTCCATAGATTTCATAAATAAATTATGTAGGAATTTGTTCAGGGTGCAATCCCCTAAGTTGCCTTAGTTTTAGATGAATTGGTTTAACCAATCTTATCTTAAAGCCTCTTTAACCCTATGGCTAACCATAAAGGGAAAGCCAAACACCTTAGACAAAGTCAAGAAATTCAAGGATGTCTTAGGAACAGGTATATGCAAAGTTATTAAAGAATCAGTAAAGCATCTCTTTTTTGGTTGCAATGTATCTTTCAACCTTTGGAGTGTAATTATGTATAAATGCGACTAGCCGTCGCCAAGGGAGTGGAAAGATCTTATCCAATGGTGTTGCTTTGACTAGAAGAATAAAGATGGAGACTAGATTGCTTATAAACTAGCTTTAACTAGCGTAGGAATGGGATTTGGTTGGAAGGAACAAAAGAAAGCTTATATTCGCTTTTACTAATAAACGAGGACTTCTTCGCTCTATAATACCTTCCATTAAAAAATATATTAGCACACTATCTTGATCAGGTATGTACTATTACCTTAGTGAACAACTAGAGGCTTAATAGAGGCACATCTACTAGAGTAGACCAGAGTAGGATGTTCTTTTGTGAGATTCTCTATCAAGCTAGAGAAGTTTGCTATCTTGGAGCTGTGACTTTTGGACAATTTAGATGGAGAATAAGTTTTCTTTAGCTATCTTGGAGCTATGACTTTTGAACAAGTTAGATGGAGAATAAGTTGATGTTCTTGTAGGATAATGATCACTAAGCAAATGTCTCTTAAAAGTTTCATTATTTTTGGTACCAAGTTTAAGTTTTTCATTGATGGCTGAATTATTGTCGTTTATGGACTACAATATATTATCCTCTTATTTTATATTTAATAAAATTAATTTCTAAAAAAAGATCACATTTACAATTAACTTTAAGTTACGCTTTGGACCATATTTCCTTATACTTCACATTTACAGTTAACTTTAAGTTACGCTTTGGACCATATTTCCTTATACTATTACATGAGATATTTAACTCATCCTAATCAAGTTGGTTTTATATGTGGAATTAGTCATTTAAATAAGAAATAAATGTTGATTTAACACATCTTTATAATTGAAATTTCATATCCTTTCAATTTCATCTCTATTTCCTACTAGTATAAAAGTGTCTAACATACACGGTATATGTAACTTATGGTAACAGGACGTAAATAACATGAAATAAACAACAAGTTCTTCTAATTAAATTCCTTAGGTTCAAAATTATTATTTTGAGGTAATATAAAAGTAAAGTTAATAGATTTTAACATATATACATTTTACATATTAGATTTAAAGGTCATACCACTATCATCTCTAAATTGTAGATTTGAAACTAAAAGCTTTAAAGAAATTTTTAAATCTCTTTACATTCATCACCAACTAAACAATATAAATCATTTAATCAATTCATTATCTTATCACAATAGCCAAGAATTGTCTTTTACAAATACCTTTTGAAAAACACCTATTTAGCCTTATTATCATCCATTATTCTTCAATCTTACTTCTCTTGTAAACATCAAAACTAACATAACACCTTCATAAATCCCTTTACCTTCCATATTATATATACTAATCTTATCCGCCCAAATTCATCTTGGGTTATTCTTTTTACTTTTTTTATCATAAATTAATAAAATAACAAACATAGCCATATGACACCAATGCATAATCTTAATCATAACTTTCTTAACTCTCTTAAGGGTGTTAAAACTTACATCTACCCTCAACAAAGATTTCAAAATTTACAATTTCTACGCTTGGATATGATTATATCCTATCTTTGTAGTGTTTTTAATTCATTTAGAAATTATAAGCTTATTAATATTGGTAGTTAAACATGCATATATAAAGTTATACCTCCTAATGAACAAATTTAAGTCATTTTCCTTAATGCTTGCAAAAAGTAATCAAGGATGATCTGGTCCATATTTTACTCTTATTATTGTCTCCTTATTTCCTTTTTAAATTTCAAACCTAAACTATTTGTAATTGAATATTGTTAGACCAAGTAAGGTCCTAATCCATAATTTTTATGATAACAAAACATAATACTATTATTAAATTTACTTTTAGTGATATGAGTATATCTATTATAATGAAATTAATCAATACATAAAAGAAAGGAGTTTAACGGAAGATGCTTCATAACACCAACAATTTCATTATCAACATCCATACTAATATCGACATCAAACACTTTAGTAGGAGAATCAATATGCCACATTTCAGTGGTAGTATAAACATCATCCACTTTAGCAGCAATATCCACAGCATATATATTACCATAAGCATCCACACCACATATACCAGTGCCAACATCAACATCACCATATTAGCACCAATAACGATGACACCAACATCAACATCACCCATATTAGCATTAACAACACTAACAACAACAACAACAACACTAAAAATAATATCCACACCCACCCACTTCCTCATCCAACAACTTAATACTTTCATCATTATAGTTTCTATCACCTCTATGGTTCATATATAAGATTACAAGTTCTTCATCTTTTTAACTTGTAAACATCTTTTGGTTCCTATAGTAAACTTTATCTAATCATTCATCCTAATTACATTTTATTTTATTCTCAATAATAAAACAACATAATTTGTTATGTTCAATACCCTTTACGGAAATACTTCTTTTATAATATTATAAAAATGCTTGTTTTCTAATAAATTATCCTCATAATAAAAATATTTTTATCAGATTTGATGTCCTACAATAAACAAATAAGAAAAATTCTATAAAAGATAAAGACCATTATAAATGGTCCCTACTACTGTCATACATTTGGTTACTTATAACTTAAATTAAGATATAACAAAGTTTTAACTAATTGGTGCATAAAATAAATGAATAAAAACTGGTAATTTTAAAAGATGAAAAAATGCTAATCACAACATAATATAATCAATTGTAAGAAATAAGGTATTCTCCTCCAATTTCAATAGAACAATTAGTATAGGTAGACAATTAAAGAGACAATAATAGTGATGGCAATGATTTTATATCGAAAGAGTTGCAAAAAAACTCTAGTTGAATGCCATATAAGGAAAAAAAGTGTGTTTTATTCAGAAAAAAGATAAGGATGCAGTCAAATGTTCTAAAATTCCAACTAAATGGTCCATAGAGAATGAGAGATGTGTTCGTAAAACTCTTGTCGTGTAAAGTAGTTATGATTGTAATTGATAGTAAGAAGTTGGGTAAACTGTATTTTAAATTTGAAACTTTATCTAATTTAAACCTTTTGTGAAACATTAAAGTGAAAATTATACCTTTAGCAAGTGTTTAAAGAAATTATTTTAAGATAACATCAATACTTGGTAGGTCAAAATTGCTTAGTTGTGATGTGATATAGGCTAAATTTTTGACTCATATAACCTAGACTTTTAAAGAAATATTATGGGATAATTCATGCCTTTTGCCCACAAATACAGCATACCATTAACTTTGTCATTAAAATTAATGGCATAGAAAGTCAAGTAAGTAGGTCCTTTTTTCACGTAAGTATGCATGTTGATTATAATAAATTAGTTTTTCAAATAATATAATTAGCTAATGGATTAACATGTGAATTTTTAGTGCTCTTTCATTTTTCATTTGTTTTTACCCATTGATTAATCATTTTTAAATATATTTTCATTATATAGACTTGCCTTCTTATATACCTTTTCTTGTGTCACTTCTTTTACCAGTTTGCGGCTTCCTCCTCTCTTCTATTTCTCCTCTTTTCTCTGTTTCTAGCACAAAAACTAGCAAGTTTGCGCTTGAGACTCATACAAGACAATAAGGTGAGAGTACGTTTGGAGGGGGATGTTAAATTGGAGATTTCTAACGTAAAGAACATATGAAAGCTTGAGATCCAAGATACAAATGACTTTAGAATGTAGGTGAAAAAAGATTACATTGCATACTGTCCACGATAAAACTTTCTTTCTTGGAGTTGGGTTCATGCTACGAGTAAGTCTGATTGACTTCTATACTAAATAATTCGAATCCGACTCAAATCGCCTATTATAGAAGCTAAGCTACATCTGGTCTGACTTATTTTCATTCCTAGCTGCTAAATCATGCATCATAATGTCCCTGTAATTGTTTAAAGTGAAAGCTTTAGATGAAGTCCCGTCTGACTTCAGAAAACGACGCCGTAATGATGAGTTATCACTTATCAGCAAAAGAACAGAATAACGAGGCATACATAGTTTCCATGCTATTTGGGTGGACCTTATTTTCGAAGAACTGAAATAAGATTGAAAGAGAAACAGTGGGAAGCGTTTAAACTTTAATGATGAAATGAGAAGTCTTCATCTTCAGAAGAATTCCAATCACACTAACGGAAGGAGAGCTTCAGTTTCAGCTTCAGCTTCAGCTATACCTCGTCTGGTCTGTGTCGCCGTTTTCTTCGCTCTACTTGTCTTCCTCATCCAGTCCTCTCTCTTCAATGGTTTCTCTTCTCTCCTTTCTGTAATTTTTTCCTTTAATTTTACATTATTAGTATGCTGATTGTTCTTTTCTTTTTTCTTTGTACAGGTAATAGAAGCTCCATAGATCTCTCATACAAAGAAGAGATCTCCGTTTTGTCAAATTTCCAGTCCACTGTCCAGCAATGCGTGGTATTACTACATTTTCTCTTGATCTTTTCCATTTTTATGGTGGATCTGCTTTCTCTTTCTTATTTTTGTTTAGGACCTGGAATTTGATCGATCGCCAGTTAAAACGCTTTGCTTGATACATTCGCATCCATCTTTCCTTTTCTTTTACAAAGTTGGTATTGAGTTGACCACAAATTCCGGAATTTTAAGTTCCCAATTTTACTTCTAAGAATAGGAGAGACTACATTTCGGTACTGATTACGTATATACGCTTTTTGTTCTCTATCTCTTTATTACTATTATTGTTATAATTATTGGTTTTATTGATGTTGAAAACATCATGAATAGGCCAACAGGGGCCTAGGTCTCACATCGCATATAACTGATCACTGCAAATTGATTCTAAAATTCCCTCCTGGAACCAACAGCACATGGGTATCTCTCTTTCTTCCTTTGTGCTCTGATATGCTTCTTAGCCATTCGTCATTCATTTAAAACCAGCTAAATGCTGACTTTTTCTTTTTTTCTTTTGGTTTATATTCACTTCTCAGTACAATGAGCAATTTAAAATCTTTGAGCCATTGGAGTACCATTACGACGTTTGTGAGGCTATTCTGCTGTGGGAACAGGTTGGTGTACAAATCTACTTCTTGAGATGCTTTCTTTTGCTTTTTCTCAGTGCAAATGATTTGCTCTAATGGCTTATAAAAGTGCAGTATCGCAACATGACCACTGTGCTGACAAGAGAGTATCTTGACGTGAGGCCAGATGGATGGTTAGATTATGCAGCAAAACGAATAGCTCAACTGTATGGTCTTTAACGTACATATCCTTACTTTTTGTGATTTTGATGCGATGTTTTCCATGTGTATTGACTGGAATAGTTTTTGGATGTCTAGAATGATCAGCTTATTTGACTCTGTTTGTTTTGGTTACAGAGGAGCTGATAAATGCTACAATAAAACTCTTTGTGAGGAACACCTGAACTTGATTCTCCCAGCAAAACCTCCTTTCCATCCTAGGCAATTTCGCAGCTGTGCGGTTGTTGGAAACTCGGGAGATCTCCTCAAGACAAAGTTTGGAGAGGAGATTGATAATCATGATATTGTTATAAGAGACAATGAGGCTCCTGTTAACAAGGTAAAGTGGCAATACTAGCTTAGAAGCTGATTATAAAAACTTTGTTTCTTTTTTATTATTTTTACTTTTTGGGAGGAGAGAGGAGACGCAGCTGGGTCCCATGATGGAAGTGATAGATCTTTTCCTACATATCTTGCAATTTTCTTTCCATTTTGTTGTTTCTTCACTTTGTTCCCATAACATGGAGTCTGTTCTGCCCTTTTGCTAATTCTTTCTCTTGTGCTGGTTAATAATTCAGTCAACACAGTATTGGAATTGACACTGGGCATATACTCCACTAAATCTAAGCTCATGCTGACATCTTTGGTTGTCTCTGAACATATTCTTGTTTCACTTCTGCCATCCCATTCATTGTGATTCCCTTGATCCTATTAGCCATTTGCTTGCTTGAACCGTTTGCTTGCTTGAACCGTAGACATTCAAAGAGGAGACAAAATGTTTGAGCAAACTGATCATAGGGTGAGGGTCATGAATGAATTTCATTCCAGTTGGATCGTGATCCACGTAATGGTTCAAGAATGATTTTTATACTTTTTTGCATTCATCTTTGCCCATGTGTAAGAAAGTAACCTTCTCGTAGTTTTTCTAATCTATCATGCAGAAATATGCCAAGCATGTTGGGTTGAGGAGAGATTTTCGCCTTGTAGTTCGAGGTGCTGCTCGAAATATGATTAAGATTCTTAATGGATCCAGTAAGTTTTGTTAATTCTACCAACAAAATCTAATATGCTTAGTATTACTTATTAGTCATTTAACGATTTTATATGATGAATATTGTAGCTATGAAATTCCTGTCCTTGCACTTTTTCTGTTTCTGGGTGATACTTGATGGGATATGAAATGCTTGATCTTTTGGTAGCTTCTATTCAAAACAATCAAGTGGTAGCTTTTATCTGTTGCTTTGTTTGTGCTTCAGTACTTCCTTTTGTTGACCTTTGCTTCAACCCTTAAAGTGTGGATTTAGAATGGAAGAATTTTGCATCAGACGAATTCGTTTTTTGCAAGATCCTATCTTAAAAGAAAGTCTCAAGTCCCATAGTTTTGTCTTAGAAATCAAAGGATATTGTCTTTTCCCTTAGTCTTCTCTCCTCTGCCCTTGCAAGAGGGATGGGGGGACAAGAGAAGACTAAAGAATTGGAGATGAGCTTTAAGTTGCCTAAGGTAGCTCAGCTTATCACTTCTTTGATGCTGATGTTTTTTTGTGATTCTGCATTACATTCCAAATGAACATACATACTTGTTTTACTTGACAGCATGGGCTAAAAGTGGACATAATATGGTTTTTTACTTCCACTGCAGCTGACGAGGTCCTTATAATTAAAAGTGTGACCCACAGAGATTTCAACACAATGATAAAGGTGAGCTGTTCGAAACATAAAAAGTTGTCTACTTTCAAATATTTTGAACGTTAAGTGAAGGGCACTGTTTAAGGTGGACTTTGCTGAAACACCTGAACAGGATATGGTCACGCATCATTTGAGTAAATCATATGCATGACGTTCAGAAACTTTGAATGAATTTCTTTTATGCTATAACTTCTATGTTGTACTTAGTTTGCATCTCAGATATGTGTGGGGAATATGGAACTTTGTACTGCTTGAATACCCAAGGCATCTTTGAAAACATGCTGACTCAGTTCTGGATATGCATGGCAGAGTATTCCCAATCCTGTTTATCTCTTTCAAGGAATTGTGTTAAGAAGAGGGGCCAAAGGAACTGGCATGAAATCTATTGAGCTAGCACTTTCAATGTGTGACATTGTTGACATATATGGCTTTACTGTTGATCCAGGCTATACTGAATGGTAAGTTAAGTTTGTGGTTTTTGGTTCATCCACTAGTTTCATAAGTGCTCCCCTAAATTCTATGTTTTTGTCTCATCTTGTACGTTGTGGTTCTTTGTTTTCAGATATTGAGAACACGAGATTCGAATGTGATAAGGCTATGCAAATAGAATTTTGTTTTATAGCATGTCCTACAATATCATTTGGTTCTTTACATTAAATGCACCACTGGTCAACTATCAAAACTGTCAGCTTCCTTCCGGCAGTTTGGGACTGAGCATGAGATTCATCAACCTAAACAGCCAGTCATTGATGCAAATGGAAATCAATATATAATCAATTAGAGAAATGACCTATTTCTTATGTTTCTTGTAGGACTCGATACTTCTCTACACCAAGGAAAGGGCATAATCCACTTCAAGGACGGGCTTATTACCAGCTCTTAGAATGCCTCGGTGTATGTCCTTTATCTTTTAACATCTACTTTTGCCCGAATATCATCATGCAATTACTTCTCTATGCTTTATGCTATGCATATTCATTGCATTCTACTGTCCAAAAATTTTCAGGTTATTAGGATCCATTCTCCCATGAGAGCTCAGCGGAAACAAGACTGGTCAGATGTTCCAAGTCGAGAAATGATAAGTAAAGCTCACGCTGCTGCTTTGTGCTTAAAGAGGGGTCGTGCTGACCAAGCAGCATTGGGACAATTTGGGAGTTGCAAAGTGTGGGGAAATGTGGACCCTGATAACACTGGGCCCATCTCTGGATCTTCAGACATGAGTGAAGTGAGGAAATACTCAAATTATAGCAAGTGGGAGCTCATGCCATTTGGAAGTCTAAGAAAGGAAGCACAAGATCACTATGTTCAAATGGACGGTGTTTCTCTATACAAAATGGATGGCAATAAATTGGATGATTTGGTATGCGTAAGGCATTCCTCGAAATCTGAGGTATAAGCAGTGTCTTGTATTGGTGGCAAATTATAACATGTGCATCTAAGTCAGTTAGGAGATGATTTTATTGGAGATCAACCGTGGAACTTTATTTGAGATGTGCCTTCGGTCAATGAATCTATCCTCTGGTACTGCTGTTATCTAGTCGTCCACAGTGGGCATCTTGGAAACAGTCGCATGGGGACAAACTGTAGCGGTTATGTGGTCAAATATTTCTGGTTATTTGAGCGTCTGACGAGGGAAAAAGGGAAACTGGGAGTAGTAATGGAACATCTAAACCATGTTAACAAAAAGTTTTCGTAGATGATGGTTTTTAATGTGTACTGATGGTTATGAGGGTGATTAAGTTTTGAAGGCATCACGAGGCATTTCCATCATTCTTTGTAGTTAATAAGCAGCTGTATGTCTTTCGTTTTCTGTGTGGTTGTTTCTGACCTTGATCAATTTAAAAGCAATTAGAAACACAAATTTTCATAGTGTCATATAGTCTATTTGTGGGATTAATACATGGATGGCAATTGTCATACGGAGTTCAAGGCACTTATACTCGCAATCGCACACACCCTTTTGTTGGAAAGTTGACTAGGATTGCCTAAATTAGTGGGATCCAAAATGATTTTCCAGATTTTTAGTGATTTCCATATCTGGATTTATTTATTTTCAGATTTCTAGGTTGATATTTTAGACATTTTTTATATAATCCCCTAATTATTTCCTACTCTGATTGTATATATTTGTAGAGAATGATTATTGAAAAAGAGGTGAAAAAGATTATTCATGATATCAAAGCCAATAGTTTGATTCGGTTATCACTATATTTATTTCAAGTGACAACTAAATGTCCAGTTTCAGTAGCACTTAAGAGGAAGTATTAGAGTATCTTATATTGACTAAGTATGAAAATGTTAAAAAGGGTTTATAAGTGGTAAGGGACAACTATCCAAATGACTAACTCTAGTTATTTTGACAATAATTGACTTAAGTTCAAATCTAATATGATATCAAAGCTCTAGGTGTTTAGCCACCTAAAATCTGTCAGCCACCAAAATTTTCTCAGCCACATGAAATTTTTTCTTCCTCTGCTGTCACAAGTATGTCTGAAGGTAGCCTACCACCATCAACTGAAGAATATTCCAATGTTATTTCAAGGAATACCAGTGGTGTAACCTTCCTTTCTCCACCAGATGTGAATCACTCACTACAAATATCCCAACACAAATTAAATGGGTCAAATTTTCGTGAATGGTTCCAATCTGTGTTGTTGGTTGTTTGAGGGAAAGGAAAAGAAGGTTATCTTATCGATGAACTCTCTTCTCCAGCTAAGAATAAAGCTAGTTTTAAGATATGGGAAGTTGAAAACTCTATTGTCATGGCCTAGTTGATAAATTCAATGGAGCCTCAAATAGGACACACTTACCTATACTATAAGACAGCACACAAAATCTAGAGGGCAGTATAGGAGATGTATTCAGATTTCGGAAATACTTCTCAATGTTTTGAAATTTGATCAACTCTTCGAAACACAAAGCAAGGAACAAAATCTATAATAGAATACTACAATAGATTAATTGAACTTTGGCAAGAGATGAATTTATTTTATACAATTCCATGGAAGTGTGCAAACGATGGAGTACTCTATAATCAGGTACTTGAAAAGGACCGAGTCCTTGATTTCCTTCAAGGTTTAAACAAAGATTTAGATGAAGTGCGTGGGAGAATTCTAGGAACAACACCCTTGCCATCACTCTAAGAAGCCTTCTCAAAAGTAAGGCGGGAAGATAGTAGGAAAAAGGTGATGCTGAGCACAAACTTACTCTCAACCATCGAAGAACATGCACAAGGTTCTGCCCTTGCCACAAATCGTTCAAGCTCTTCCAATACCCAAGATTAGAAGCCAAATGAGAGCAAACCATGGTGTGAATATTGTAACAAGCCTTTTCACACGAAAGAGACTTGTTAGGATCTCCATGGAAAACCACTAGATTGGAAACCACGGAGTAAAGAATATGCAAACTTATTGCCCATGTAGTTGAAATTATTGCAGAGACCAAGAAAACTAGCATTACATCATTTATACCAGAACAAATGGAGATCTTAACGACCCTTCTCAGTCAACAGAAAAACCTAGATCTCTCATCCATAGCACCCAAGGCAACCATGATTCAATGAGATGGAAGTACGTCCCAAGTGGCTGGAATTGGATATGTTGTCTACAGTGGTTTTGTCTTAAAAAACGTGCTTCATGTCCCTAATTTAAGATATAATCTTCTTTTTTTATGAATGGTAAAAATTATATTCATCGAAAAAGAATATATACATCGTCATAGGGGCATACCCCAGTCAAAATACAAACGCTGAGAACGCGCAAAATATAGAAGAGGCCCATGATACCCACAGAAAACCCAAAATAAGGCTACAACTAAGTACCTAAGATCTGCTACAGACACAGTCTTAGCCTACAGGAGGGCAGTAAAACAACATAGACCTAGTAGAGAACGCCAGGACCGGAGGTGGGAGGCTCTTGTGGCAAGGGAGAAAGCCTTATAGTAGGCCAGTGAATTAGAGCAGCATAGAGCAAAAATGGTATGTGGGCGTTGGAAATCTAGCAGCTGAGGCAGACTGAATAACGTGCAACCTGTCCTCCAGCCACCCACCCATACAAATAAACTTGCAATAAACCAATACACAAACAGAACAACCTCCCAAACTGCTAGCTGTAAATTCCTAAAGATTCGCAAACCATGCAGATGCTAAATCAACACCAGTATGCAATGGGAATCCCAGGAAGACAACGAGCCCCCGAGGAAGAACCAACAGTAAAGTCTGCCCAGGCACCATAGAACAAAATAGCAAGTCCACTAAAAGGAAGTAAATTAGAAGCCTTCCACAAAGA
>JANIPM010000006.1:47452375-47463041 GCA_027478405.1 Erythroxylum cassinoides
GCTATAAGAATTATGAAAAGAACTTTCAAATTCAAGAGTAAACTTCTTGTTCAATTTATATACAGAAAATGATTTAAAATTTTTTTAGGAAGCCTAACCTATGTTATGAAATAGATTATGTAACCTATTATATGATATGTTAAAAAATAAACATATTCATTGGACATAAAAATATACCAAAATAGTCAAACAAATAAAAAGAAATGTTAGGACTTTGACCTTAGGGTGTTATTTTGATGTATATTGATATAAGTAAGATTTTGACTTTTAGTTGATTCAATTGTAGCAATGTAAATTAAATGAAGTTTGTGCATTATAGTCTAAAAACATTACATTAGTGCATTGACTAACTTCTAGTGCAAGTTCTGTAAACCTTGTCATAGTGGAAAAAGTGGGTTGTGAATCGACACAATATTTACGAGAAACAAAAATTTTTTCACCTTTAATTGTAGATCCAATAACTAATTTGGTTAAATATGTTTGGTCATTCTTTAACAATTTCATGATATTAACACCATCATATGAAGAAATATTTTGCATTTCATTTTATTATATTAAGAAATTACTTACATTACAGCTGGATTTAATCATCATCAAATATTTCTAACTTTCAAACTCAAAATTTTCAAATCTCAACTCACACAAACAATTCCAACAACTCCAATTTTCAACTCTCAAACTATTCACAAATTTCATATTACACAACACAACCAAAACACCATTCAAATGCAATTCAATGGTTTGAAAGTTGAAAAAAGGCAATTCAAAACACAAAAAAAAAATTAGAATTCCAATTTGGTTGGGTGAGTTGAGTTAGGTCCAAAACTAGTTCTAAAAATTCTGGTTTCAGCAAGCAGTGGTAGCGATGATGGAGGACAGTAGGGTGGGAGAGCAGGAAGTTGAGGAGATTTGGTGGAGAGGCAGACCAGCAGGTAGGGAGGCGCCTTAGAGAGGGAGAGAAGAGCTAGCAGGTGTGGTGGGGGGGAGACCAGCGGCTAGGGGGTGGTGACATTGTGGTGGTGGTTAAAGGGAGACTCAGGATAGTAGCGACAGTAAGAGGTGAGGGGGAGAACCGAGAATGTTGAGAGGGGGAGAGAAAAAATTTTAAGATTTTATAAGGGAGAGAGAGTTTCTGCGAGGGTTGGTATTTTTGCTCTTTTTTTTTCAATTTAGTCGCTAGAATTGTCAAAATTTCAGGTTCCAATTGTCGATATCAGGCGAACTTTCGATACTGGCCAGTACCCCAAGCCGGTACTGAAGAAGGAGATTTTGTACCATTTTTTACCGGTACCGGCCGATACGGTACAAAATTCTCATCTTTGCTTATATGTAGTATATAATATCAAGTGATTAACAAACTTTAAACTATAAAAAGAGTTTTCTTGACTAAACTAGGAAAGACCTAAAGTTTTGGTTTAAGTTTAACCTAAAATTTGACAAGTTATGTATAAATTATAACATGCATATTATGGAGTTGTTTCTTCACTTGGCTTCTATTCATAATCCAATAGCATAACGCTCGTAATTAATTGTTATCTTATCTTTATGCCTTTTGCCATTGTATGCTTAGTAACCTCTTTACCTTAATAATTATTCTTTTGGTTCTAATCTTGATACTTGTGTTCAAAAAAATCTAATATTTAAGCTAATTGTCTTTATGCTAACAAGAATGGAAGTTTAGAATTTGCAATATATCTTTAATTTTTCTCAATCAATTTTAAAGACTCTTAAATGCACTCTATCTTGCTTTTCCTCCTTAAAAAGTCTTAAAAAGTTGTTAAAAAAAGCTACCGTTTTCTGGGCGTTAAGGTGCAAAATCCATGTCACTATTTATCATTGTTATAATTCATAATTACCAACAAATATTAAATAAGTGTAATTTTACTATTTAAATAAAACAAAAATAATTTAAAACGAGAGTACCTAGTGACTTTATGTTGTAATGTTCTTATTAATAAATTTCTCATTCTTATTCTACAAGATTTCTCTCTTATAATCTTTATCACTGTTAATTATTATTTTGTAAGTTGGTAAATATCAATAGATAATAAATAAAATTACTTTAGAAAATTAAAGAATAAAATGAAGTCAAAATTAGATTGAAATGTGATAAGATACTCAAAATAAAGAATGATAATTTATCTCCAAAATTATTTTTTTATATTTTCTCTATAGGAAAAAAATTATTTGAATCAAATTAAATGTAAGATTAAAAATTATGAAATAATTATTTTGATGATTTTACCATTATTATAGTTAATATTATCTAAATTAAAGTAATTTAAATATTATTAATTACGATCATTATTAAATCACTAAAATAATAAGGCAAAAACGAAAAAAGGTTGCTTAAGGTCAACAGTATAAAAATAATATCAAATAATTTAATTAGCCGAATACTAGTATTTAACCAAATTGCTAATAATTTTGACTCGCTCTTAGATGAGACCGCCACCTTCAACGTGCATAACAAAACCACTCAAAAAGCCGACTTCTTTATTTCTTTCGCCCTCCCGATCTCTAAGAAAAACAACGCCAAAGGTGGGAAATGGGGTCGATGCTCGAATGGTCAAAACGGGTTTCGACCCAAATACCAGCCATTTCAATTTCCAGATTAGAGCCTGCCTTGAAACCGGTGAACTTTGTCGAGCACGAGATTTGTTCGATCAAATGCCACACACAAACACTATCTCGACCAACTTTATGCTTTCTGGGTACTTGAAATCTGGCGATATATCGGCTGCTAGAGAGTTTTTTGATAACATTATTGAGCGAACTGAAGTAACATGGACCATCTTGATTGGTGGGTACTTGCGAAATAAGCAGTTTGTCGAAGCGTTTGAGCTTTTCTCTGGTATGCATGGTTGTGGTGTGAAGCCTGATTATGTAACCTTTGCAACACTTTTATCAGGATTCAATGGCCCCAAGAGGGCACAAGAATTGTATCAGATTCATGCCCATGTCGTAAAACAAGGACATGATGCGGTACTTATTGTTTGTAACTCGTTGATTGATTCTTATTGCAAAATTGGTCGCCTGGACTTGGCTTGTCAGCTATTCAAGACAATGGTGCGAAGGGATTCGGTTAGTTATAATGTGCTTATAACGGGGTATGGAAAGAACGGATTAAACGAAGGCGGGGTGAAGCTGTTTAAATCAATGCAAAATCGTGGTATTAAGCCTTGTGATTTTACCTTTGCGGCTGTGTTAAGTTCTGGTATTTGGCTGGATGATGCATCGTTTGGGCAACAAGTTCACAGTTTTGCAGTGAAAACCAATTTCGTTTGGAACGTCTTTGTGGCAAATGCCTTCTTGGACTTCTATTCAAAGCATAATTGTGTAAATGAAGTTAACAAATTGTTTGATGAGATGACAGAGTTGGATGCTATTTCTTACAATGTGATTATTACAGCTTATGCACATGCCGGGCTATTCAAACAATCTATTGATCTTTTTCATGAACTACGCCACACACAATTTGACTGCTGGAATTTTCCTTTTGCAACCATGCTAAGTATAGCTTCAACTACACTGGATCTGCAGCTGGGTAAGCAACTCCATTCTTTGGCTATTTTGGCAACAGTTGATTCAGAAGCTCTGGTGGCAAATTCTTTGGTTGACATGTATGCTAAGTGTGGAAGATTTAAGGAAGCTGAGATGATATTTATTGAACAAAGTGATAAAAGCACTGTTCCATGGACAGCCTTGATCTCTGCTAAGATTCAGAACGGCTATTTTGAAGAGGGCCTAAAACTGTTCACCCAGATGTGTGGAGCTAATGTAATTGGCGACCAGGCCACTTTTGCAAGCGTCTTAAAAGCCTCTGCAAATTTGGCATCGGTCTTAATGGGTAGACAGCTGCACTGTTGCATGGTCAGATTAGGTTTAACATCGAATGTTTATTGTGGAAGTGCACTTGTGGACATGTATGCAAAATGTGGGTCTGTAAGAGATGCAATTAAAAATTTTGAAGAGATGCCTGAAAAGAATGTAGTTTCCTGGAATGCATTAATCCTAGCTTATGCTCAAAATGGGGATGGCGAGTCTACTCTGAAATCATTTGAAAAGATGGTTCTGTTAGGCTATCAACCAGATTCAGTTAGCTTTCTCTGTGTCCTATCTGCTTGCAGCCGCTGTGGACTTGTTGAAGAAGGATTAAGGCACTTCAGTTCAATGACTGACGTCTATAAATTGGTACCGAAGAGAGAACATTACACATCTATGGTTGATGCCTTTTGTAGGAGTGGAAGATTTGATGCAGCAGAAAAGTTAATAGCTGAAATGCCTTACGAAGCAGATGAGATAATGTGGTCATCAGTTTTGAACTCTTGTAGGATTCACGTGAACCATACATTGGCAAAGAAAGCCGCAGAAAAACTTTTTGAAATGGAGACTCTTAGGGATGCTGCTCCATATGTCACTATGGCCAATATCTATGCAGAGGCTGGACATTGGAACAGTGTTGGGGAGGTGAAGAAGGCAATGAGAGAACGTGGAGTTAGAAAGGTACCGGCTTATAGTTGGATTGAACTCAGAGATAAAATCCATATATTTTCAGCAAATGACAAAAGCCACCCGCAGATGGATGCAATCTTGCGAAAGTTGGATATTTTGACGGAGCAAATGGGAAGGGAAGGATATAAGCCTGATACAAGTTGTGCCCTTCACAATGTGGATGAGGATGTCAAAATTGAATCTCTTAAGTATCACAGCGAAAGATTGGCGATAGCATTTGCATTGATTAGTACCCCAGAGGGATCACCAATCCTGGTGATGAAGAATTTACGAACTTGTACAGATTGTCATGCAGCAATTAAGTTAATATCAAAAATCGTTAGGAGGGAAATTACGGTTAGGGATTCGAGCAGGTTCCATCATTTCAGAGATCGCCTCTGCAGCTGCAGGGATTTCTGGTGAATAGTTGGAAGATTTGTTGTCTTCTTTTGCCATTTCGGTAAGCCATAAATTGTGATAGCAAGATAATTATAGCCGTTTAATTGAGTTAACTACTTTTGAAGGGGGAAATCCCAGCTTTTTAATCTCTCTCTTATTCATCACATTACAACGGTCCAATATCAATTGGGAAGCTTGTCCTGAAACAAAATCAGTTCATTGAAGAATTATGCAATTTCCTGTGAACTGGCAGTCGCTACATTCAAGAACACCAAAGCATGAATGGAGAGCCCTTGTAACCTGACATTTAGAAGCATCTGTTAACGCCCAATTCCAGTCCTTCCGAAGTAAGCATCTGTATCTACCAACAGAGTTGCTCTATTAGAAGTGCACAAAAGAAACACCACGGCATTCCTTTTAAGGAAAGAGATAACAACATTCTACTTCTTGTTTATTGACTTCATTATGAGGAACAAACTTGAGCAACTTCCTATCTCTAGACTTGGCAATCCCTTTCAAATTTTTGGGGTTTTTGAATACCGCTGGATAAATGTATCCTCTAATCTATAAAATTTAGTTCCTTTAAAACTCAATTTACCAACAAATAGATATGATCAAGACAAATTGGATAAATAAAATTATATGTTTTATTAAGAGTACTTGTAAATGCATAAAATGATATTATTAAAGTATGGTAAAAGTATAAAAATTATATTCAAATTAGTAGTATGATAATATAATACCTTTCTCGAATTTTCAAGATGTGTCAAATATATTAGATGATTCAACTGCTTATATTATAATCTATTTCTTTTTTAATGGATGAATTTATATATGTTCCAATTTCTTTCATACTCAATTACACTCACACACTAATTTAGAATTCGAATTGTAAATCTTTATAATTTTAAAATATCGCTTCTAAATTAGTCCCATTAAGCAACTTTAAGTTAACAAATGTAATCTTATAAATAAAATGAAGTGATGATTAATTTTAAACAAGTAACACAAGTAAAGAAATATATACCTAGATTAAGTTTGTTTGTTTCGTATGTTGCAATAAGCATCTTGAAACTTTCATACATCCTTGTATGTCTTTATTTTTGAGCTAAGAAGATCTCGCATCATGTCATTTGAAACAATTGTTATAATGGTTGAAAACATTTCCCTATTAATTTTAATTTTCTTAGTGAAACTTGGTCTAAAATAAATACTCGAATTTAGAAATGCATCAACAACAAACAATAAAGAGTAAAAGAAAAAACTCTTACATCCTACTAACATTGATTGTTTCCTTCGCCCTTTCTTCAACATTATAAAAGTAACATAATGTTGATTTCTAATTACTATTAGCCAAACAAAATACTCTCACTAATAGCTAATAAACCCAAATCACAGACAAACATTAGGACAAAAATTCATAATCTTTAAATAAAATCCTAAAAACCTGCATTCCATCATTGTGCCTAGCATGCTGAAAAGCAACTATTTATGACTTGTAAATATTTATCTCAACTTTTTTTTCCATTTAAACAAAGCATTAAAGTAACAAAAAATTAGTTATAATTTTATAATGGCAGGATGACACAAATTCTTACCATTTATAAAATCTCTCTAAGAAAATTTATAATTCATGGACAATTATAAATGAACTTGGTTACTTTTATTACTTTATGCGCAATTTCATTAATAAAAGAAAAGTATCTACATCTCATAAATTTTTTAGCGCCATGTCTACATAAAATAGTCCAATAAAAAAAATTATATCTGCTTTGCACATCTTCCTAATTGTTTTTTAAATAACATTATTTTAAGTGATGAATTGTATAATATTTTTAGGCTTAATTTCGTTCACAATTTCTTAAAATATCTTCCATAAAATATCATCATTTCTTATAAGGCACGATGCACAATTCAAACATATAGTATAGCTTTTTATATAATAAACCAATCCTAGAAGAGCCCAAGCTAGATCATAAAATCTTCTTTAAAATTTTGAATTATCAAAAGTGCTTAAACTCTCCTTCATTCAATTGTAAAAATAAATATAGGTATATGTAAAAAATAAAATAATAATTAAATTAAAATAAGGTTTATGCAAATGACAGTAAATTTACTCCAAGCATATTGATCATAGTTACTAACAACTATACACTATTTAAAAAAAATAATTACACATTATAATGAAATAAGCCAATTTTTGAGATGATGTTATTCAAGTTGCCCCCTATATGTAAGGTTTATTTATATGCCCTACATCAACTGTAGTATGAGAGAGCATAAACAAAAGTTAGTTAAATGAAACAATTGCATTAATAATATTTGAAATAGCAGTTTAATCAGGTGAGAATAAAAGAAATTGCACAATAAACTCAGCTTTTACTAAAAAAGAAGCAATTTACCCCTAAAAGTTAAGCTAAAATTTGGTAAGTTGCATTGCCACTTTGCTAACTTCCAATTTAATTTTGAGTTCACCTTTTACACCTAGGCCTACCACTTGTATAAAAGCCAAAAATCTTAAGAATCAACATCTAGATATTACTTATCAATTGATTGCTTCATTCTTTTTTTTTAGCCAAAGGGTCAAATTAGACCTTAAAATTTTTTATCATAATTCAACTCGAACCTAAATGTTTGAAAATATTCAAAAAGGAACCCAACGTTTTGAAAATATTCAAAAAGAAGAATTTAAACCCAAACTTAATAGCTCTATCAACTCTTTGTTAAAATAATATATGACATCATTTAAGGAATTTCTTGAACGCTGTTGTTTAGCTCATAACTTATACGAGATAACAACTAAATAACACAAAGACAATCTTAAAGGAAATTATCAATAAGATGGTCTCTACTTTCCTTGAAAAAGTAGTTGGCATATAGACGTCTGGTGGGTGGCCTTAAACACAAATTGACTACTCAGTTTTGAAACTTGTAATGAGTGCTTCAAAAAAAAGTAATTACTAAGATACTTTTTGACTATTCAAACATTAAAGGATTTATGTCAATTGCTACTATCAAGGCAAGGTGGATACTGTAATGTACAACTTAGGATGGGAATATATGGGCCAAAGATAGAGCTGGTATAGGAGTTTAGCTTGCTTTGCTTCTTAATGAAGCAATAACAAAAAAGTTTTCTGCTGAGAGACTTGAAATAAACTTCTTACGAGGTAAATATTCCAAGATTGGTAGGTCTTGTAATACGTAACGGTACCTTAGTTACATATCTCAGATCGAACGTGAAAGGACAAGAAACGAAAAATGTAAAAAATACTGACTTTCGATTTCATAACTTCAAAAGAGCTTTCTGAAGCTCAAACGAGCGCAAATCCACCGATGTCTTTACGGGAACTACTCTCCAAGATGCAGGTAAGGTCTTTCTATATTTTTCTCAAAACGTAAGCTCTCTTAATGGGTCAGAAAATTTATATGCTTACGATTGATATGAGCAACAGTAGGAGACCTTAACCTTTATATATAGCTTCCATATTGGGTTTCGCCATCACAGGCTCAATATAGGTCCTGTCCACACTGATCGGGATCTATTTTTCATACAGACTTCGACCCATTGATTTAAATCATACATTGGGCTACTTTATTATCTTTATCTGGATCAAATTACATAACTTAACTAATAAGTTATTGAAAAACTCAAAAATACAATTAATAGTTATTGGGCCCAGGTCCCGGATCCCTATTCCCGAGGTGGCCCCTCGAGGGTGCCGGGTAGGTGCGCGCGAGGGCAGAATTGAAAGCGTGCAATAAAAAGAAGAAACAGCAGCAGGAAAGAGGAGGCCCTGCCGCAGCCTCGAATTGCTCGCCGCGGTGAGCGTCCCAACGTTTGGACCCGTCCCCAACATCTATGCGAAAATATACAACACACATACACGAAAACACTTGCATTCCATCTATGAATTAAACACCCCCATAAACCAAAGAACTTCATGCCATTACAATCCGAAGGAAATTTAAACAAGCATTCTCAAACTATTATAATACATAACAAAGTTTAAATCCAAAATACATGAGCATGCCCGATGATGATATTCTTAGAGGGCTAACCAAAACAAAATACTATATTAACTTAAGACAAAAGCTTCTAACTATATTGGAGTTTCCGATGCTTTGCAAGGGTCAACGATCGTCTCGTTTTGCACCTGATGAGTGGGAGATAATAGGGTGAGCTACGAAGCTCAGTGGCATATACATTTATAGCCATTGACAACGAGCCACACATTCAAGCATATACATAAATATACACAAGCATATAGCAAGTCATCAATCTATCAATTGAATTATAATCTCATAGCCATCAAAATGTCACAAGAATATGTCATGATATCTTTGAGTTCGCAACATAGCAATTAATTATGCATTCTTCCTAATGGATCAATGATGAGATGCACAACAAGTGGCTCGAGAGTTCCGTGGAACGATCCGGATAAACCGAAGTTTATACCGTGAACTATCCGAGTCCGATTTCTCAGGATCTCGTGGCCTCAAGCGGGCAGCCGGGAGAAGGCTATACGTCGACGTGCACGTGACTAACGATACGTTCCTCTCTCGCCCAAACAAAGCACATAATCATTCGTTTCATGCTCAAATCATTTTATCGAGCTTTCATACTTTTCATTCTTGCAAAATGCCATGATGATTCTAAGGCAATTCATAATCAAAATCACAATTTGTTTGCTATAGTTTTCATCATTCAAGACAAGCAATGTCACACACATGCAAGCAAGCATACACATTTTGCCTATACACACAACAACCATAAATATATTACCCACCTAATATCACTTGAGAATCCAACTCACTGTTTTCCTTCCTCTTGCGATTGGATCAAATCGGCTTGGTCTCCTAAACAAACCAAGTTCCCACTCAGACAGTATTCAACAGAAATATTCAAAAAGCTTGAAAATCAAAAGTAAAAGAGTTCACAACGAATCCAAAATCACCTCATTTGGACATCTACTGCCAAAGATATGCCCAAAATACCAAAATTCATCTTTGCTGGAAATTGGGGACTCGCCGCAATGAAGGCCACGCTCGTCGCGACGAACGGCCCGAGCTCGCCGCGATGAACAAACTCCTCGCACGTCGTGGCGTGCGTGCTCGTCGCGACGTTCAAATTCCTCGCACGTCGCGGCGTGCACAAATTCACACGTCGCGACGTGCGGGTCTGGAGAACGTCTCCGAACTCGATTTTTCCAGCATTTTCCAACCTCAATCCTTCCCTTTTTCAATTGCAACACATCTAAACCTTAGATCAAGTCCTATACTTCATTTCTAACTTATTCTAACCTTCAAATCAGTCACAAAATCAACAACCCAAGGATTCTAACCATTTTTCCCGAAAACCCCTAAACCACCGATTCTAACACATGCAAATCGATTCTAGGGTTTAATCCAACCAAAACAAGATGAAATGAAACTAAACTTACCAGGTATTGCTTCAAACTCTCTCGAAAACCTTAGGAATCAAAAGCCCTAATTTCTCTTATCTTCTCCAAGCTCCACGACAACTCTCCTCTCTTTTCTCCTTCACTTTTCCTTTTTTCTTCTAATGTTTTACTCTTAAGTCTAATGGAAAGGACAAAGACCATAATACCCCTCCTTGTAAAGCCTTAAGCTCTCCAACTCAAGTAATCTTCCCAAAACGCCCTCATATACTTTTACCCTTTAATTCCTATTTAAATCACATTAAACTCAAATAAACCTCAATTATCCACTAATACTCCCAATTTAATCAAACTAAGCCATAAACACACAATTA
>JANIPM010000006.1:47544604-47559324 GCA_027478405.1 Erythroxylum cassinoides
GCCTTGAATGAGATTTGGATCCATTTTTTCATTTTATTATAAATTATTCATGTTAAATAAATTATTTAACAAATTAATAATTTATATGACCCACACTTTTTAATATTTAAAGATATTATAGATATTCAAATTCTATTTGTAAATATATTATAAAATGGAACTAGATAAATTAAAAAAATCAAAACATTAATATATATTGGCAATACTAGTCAATATAGGCCCAAAACTAATTTGAAATTATTTTAAATAAATTTGAGTTTAATTAAAATTTGATTTGAGTTTAACTTAGTTAAGCTTAGTTTCGAATAAAAAATTTAAATCTAACAAATTTTAAATTTTACGGGTTAATATAAAAGAAGAGAGTCGAAGGATTTTAGACTGAGTATAATTAATATTTAGTATATGGAGTATAACTTTTCAAGAGATAGGGTGGTTTGTCATCTAGAGTAATTGAGAGATTAATAAAGACTTAATTCACCGGATCAGATTAAAATGACTTAAATAGATAAGTGCATAATGAGTTTTGTATGAATGGAAAATATCACTTAAGATTAAAGGTAAAATTTATTGTTTAGCAATTAAGTCGACAATGCTCTATAGGGAAGAGTGTTAGCCTATCAAATAAGTGCATAGTCTAGGTTAACGGTGACAGAGATGAGGATGCTCCATTAAATGTGCAATCTTACTAAGAAAGATAAGGCCAGGAATATAGCAGTAAGAGATAAATTAAAAGTAACTAATATTATTGACAAATTAAGAGGAGACATTCAAACGTTTCCGCGAAAAGATGTGAGAATATCGTACTTATAAATTGTAAGAAAAAAAATAAAGGTCTAAGAAAAATTGAAAGAAGTGATAAAAATGATATAATAATATTAGAACTTACAAAAAATATGACCCACTATAGAAAACTTCGACGTATTATGATTCAGATAAAAGATCCTCTTGTAACTTTCATAAGTCTTTTAATTATTTGTTCTTGTAGGTAGCCTAAACTTGTAAATAGAAAGTACTTATGACTTAACCTATGTATTTTTTATAATTATCTAGCTTGATTTAGTAGTTATTATCATCATCATCATTATTATTGCTATAATCATTAGAATTATTATTGTTATTGTTAATCTTTTTCTTCTTTTTTCTTTTTATTTTATTTTCTTTACTTATTTATTTTTTCTAAATTATTTGGAAAGAACCTCTCTAATTAAAGATAAAATCGCGTATTACTGACCTTCCTAAACATCGCGTGTTAACGAAATTTTTATTGTTGTTAAACTTTTACTAGTATTTTGAACTTTTTGTTGAATTTTAGTCAAATTCGAATTAGACTAAAAACTAGATAGCTCAATTTAAATTTTATTTTTTTGAAATTCAATTTAAATTTAATATAAAATATGATAATCAAAATTTTAAAAATGTAATCATAAATTGATTTTTAGCCAGCCTTACTAACCACAGATCAGTAGCAAAACGACGTGTCGTTTTCAATGCCTTACGCGAAAAAGGTCTGTTCCCGCCATAGACGCGCTTTCTCAGTTCTCAAGCCGTGACCGGTCTTCACATATCCGCAGCGAGTAAACAGTTTCAGTGTCTCTTCAAAGGAAGCTAGGCTATGGAAGATTCTAGTACGAGTACCTGTACGACCCATGACAATTCTGGATCCGGGGCGGGTACTATCTCTAGGATCCGTCTGGAGAACTTCATGTGCCATGTTAATCTCGAGATAGAGCTCAGCCCCTGGGTCAATTTCATCACCGGCCAAAACGGAAGTTCGTAACCTAACCCTAAATAATTGAACAATATTTCTTCGTTTTATTTCGCAGTGCAATGTGAAAATGTGAATAAGGAATTGGGGCTTTGAGTTGCTTTTCATGATTGGAATGTTTTTGGTTTAATATGTTAACTGAAAATTGTGTAGTTAACGAGCTGATCAATTGGGATGACACTACTGTTTTGTGTTGGTGGCGTGTAGGTGGTAAGAGTGCTATACTAGCTGCATTACTTGTGGCTTTTGGAGCTCGAGCTAGAACGACTCAGCGGGGAGCTTCTTTGAAGAACTTTATCAGATTGGGCTGCAGGTCTGTGCTGCTTGCTTGCTAATTTTAGGTTTTCCTTTTGTGTTAATAACTGACGGTTCATATCTAAATTCATTCTAAATGAGCTTTATTGTGTGGACCTCGTTTGGACTAAATTGTTTTGATCGAGGTTCTATTTGATCAATAGCTGATGTTAAATTGCAGATCTTTTAACATTTTGAACTGAGCATGTTCATGATTTCAAAAAAGTTGCAAGTCTTGAAGTTTTTTATCGATAGTGTGTGGGTTTTGGGTTATTGGCTTCAATCTTTGCTCAAGGTTTTAACTTTTATATTGTTGAAGTCTATGTATTCTAATTCTGACTCGTTTTCTCTTTCTTGGCAGCTGTGCTATTGTGGAGGTGGAACTCAGAAATCAGGGAACGGAAGCTTTTAAGCCAAATGTTTATGGCAATTCGATAATTATAGAACGCAGAATCACTTCAAATTCCAATTCCACTGTTCTAAAAGATCATCGAAGTCAGTCTAATTTGCTGAAAATTATTTCTTTCTTCTTTCGAAGCCTCTATACCCTGCAATTCTTATCAGCCTTATTTTGAATTTTATGTCCGTTTACTTTTTTGGTTTCTGTTGATAAAATGAGCTAGCGAAACAGGGTAATATCCAAATTAAAATTTTTGATACGTGGTCAAATTATATCTTGCATCTCTCCGATGGTTATAATTCCAGTAGATGAACATGTCTCTGCCTGTTAATTACAGTATCCTTAGATTAAATAAAGACACATAGTTGAGCATTAATCAGAATTTTCATAGTGTTTTTTTTCTGCTTTTAGACTAGTGCTTTGTACATAATGCAAATCATATTTGCTTCTTTTGGTCTTCCATCTGAGTCTTCAACAGGAAGAAAGGTGGCTACTCGGAAAGAGGAGCTTCATGAGCTTCTAGGACATTTTAGTGTAAGTGTTTTCCTTGCACTCATACTTTTGATTGAAATCTAAATTTCTTGATTTGTAGAGCAACATTTGGTTATTTAATTGGAGGATGGCAGATACATTAGTGTGTGCAACTTGAGTTGTATTGATAGCATGCTACTAACAATATCAATTAGCTGTATATATAAAATGCATCTGCCTGTGAGTAATGATTAGTTTTATATAGTAGTCTGAATGAATGTGTGTGTTTCAGATGAAGATACTGCTTGTTTAACAAAATCCTTTTGATACTAAAACTGTTTCTTTTGTCTTTTCATACATTAGCAATGGAGTGGTTAGATGGATCAAGAATTGCTAAGATGACATATAATTGTAAGGAAACGACAGTTCTCAAGAGTGTAAAACTGTTATACCTTTTTTAGTTTCGTGGTTAGTAAAAAAACAAGTGCAGAGTCATATAAAGACTGACATTATTAAGCTTTGAAAATATATTTTTTTTGTCTTCAATAATGTTGAATGCCTTAAGCACTCAAGCACCATAAATATAGATTAAAAGGCTGCCAAATTTCATTAGAAAGTGCAGCTAGAAGCAACCTCTGGAATGTAAAATATCATTATGTAAGTTGGCTAATATATGTCGGAAATAAAAACTGATTTGTGCTATACATAAGCTATATATGCAGTAGGGGCATCAATAGTATAGGGCATTACAGCTTTTAGTGCTGTTCCTCATTTATGGTTTTGGCATGATTTTCATCGATGGACTATCTTGTAGAAGTCCTACCCTTTTGATAAAGGATCCTTGCCATTAGATTTGTCTCCAACCAATACCATTCAACATTGGATTCACTATAATGTGTTACGGTTTGATCTAATTGCAAGGTATGGGACTTGAATCCCATATCGATTAAATACAAAGTTAATATGGGATTTATAAGGACTTTGGGCTCTCCACCCTCATAAGCTAGCTTTTGGGGTGTGGCTCTCCTAAAGTCTTTATCAGAAGCGCACCAACCCAGGTTCTGAGTAAATCTGCCCAGCCAATTGCTGTTACTGTCGCGTAAAATGCCACCTGCAACTGCTGTGCAAGCAGTACGATTGCTGGCCTCGTCAGTGTTTAATTTGATCCAATCCGGCGGTGGCTTGATCCAACTGACAAGAAGCTCAAGACGAGGCTGGACTCGTCGGGCAGGGTTGTAACGCCTCACGGACGACATGTGGAGATGATCTGCATAAGACAAAATAAGAGCGTCAGGGAAGGGGGGCCAAGTAAAATGAGGATCAAATAACAACTTATTCCTCCAAGTCCAGAGGAACCAACAAGTGAGCCCGAAAATGGTCGCCTAATCATGGCCCAGCAACCGACTGCGGGTGTGGAGATTAGTGTATAACCATTCCCGAAGAGGCTGAGTAAAAAAAGCAGACGCAACAAGTTTATGGGATAGCAGGGTCCAAACTTGATGTGTTTTAAAGCAATCCCGCACTGCATGAAGGGAAGATTCATCGAAAGAACAGTGTGGGCAGCGGCTGTCCGCAGTGAGCTGCAGGTGAACCCTATGATGATTCATGAGGAGCCGATCATGCCCGAGCAGCCAAAGAGAGGAGTGAGTACGTGGCAATCCCAGCCACTGCCAAATGGTCTTCCAAACCCCATGCAACGACTCGGAGTCATGGCCCAAAAGCATGGAATAAGTAGACGCAACTGTGAAAAAACCGATGTCGAAAGGACCCCAGACCAGCTTATCAGGGCCAAGGAGTTGATGGGGCGGGAATGTACCGACGATAAGGCGACAGATCGAGGATGGAAGCCACGATTGGAGTTGGGCCCAATCCCATTGGCCACTAGAAGTCACAAAATGGGATGCATTCAAAGAAAGGGAGGCTTCGGGAATAGTGTGAGTAGCGTGAGAGAGAAGGGGCCTAGTGCCCACTACCCACGGGTCGAGCCAGAAGCGCGTTCTGGAACCGTCGCCAATCATCCATTTCAGTCCTTGGTGGACTATAGGCCTGGTGGCTCGGATGCTTCTCTAGACCATAGAGCCCCCGGTGGGAGGCAAGGAGGGGAGAATGTGAGTAGCATCGAATCGGTATTTGCCAGAGAGCACTTGAACCCACAAAGCGGTCCGATTGGTAATGAAAGTCTATCCGAGTTTAGCAAGAAAAGCGTCATTCGTTTCCCGAATGTGTCGAATTCCGAGCCCGCATAATTCCTTGGGTTTGCAAACATCTTTCCAATGCACAAGGTGCACTTTGCGTTGATCGCGCAACGAACCCCATAGGAATTGGCGCATAGCTCATTCCAGAGCATCACACAGACTGCGAAGAAGGCG
Source organism: Erythroxylum cassinoides (assembly GCA_027478405.1). Classification (NCBI taxonomy): domain Eukaryota; kingdom Viridiplantae; phylum Streptophyta; class Magnoliopsida; order Malpighiales; family Erythroxylaceae; genus Erythroxylum; species Erythroxylum cassinoides. The sequence goes on from JANIPM010000006.1 coordinate 47,549,904, forward strand.
GACAGTCTGCATGTTGTAACTCGGGATGGCCGCTAATACTGATTGAAGCAGCGTGACGCGCCCCGCGAAGGAAAAAAGTTTGGCCGACTAACCCGATAGACACTGGTGAACCTTGTTAAGAATGGATTGATAAGTGCGACGGGTGACACGCTGATGCAAAAGGGGGACGCCAAGATACCGGCCGAGGTCAATGGTCCGGCTTACACCTAAGGCGCTGCTGAGGGATTGACACATGGAGGAAAAGGTGTTGCGGGAGAAATAGCAACAGGATTTAGCTAGACTCACCCGTTGCCCAGAGGTGACACAGAAAGAGTTAAGAGTATCCCGAATAACGGACACCTGATCAAGCGAAGCTTCCGCGAATAGGATGAGGTCATCTGCAAAAAATAAGTGAGACAGGGGCGGCCCATTCCTACTCAACCGGATCGGCCGCCAGTGTCCTTGGGTCACCTTGTGAGAGATAGCATGACCCAGACGTTCCATACACAGAACAAAGAGATAGGGGAGAGGGGGTCGCTCTGACGGATACCTCGAGAACAGGTCACCTAAGTCCCCCTGCCAGTTAACTTAGAGGGAGACAGTAGTGATGCATTTCATGATGAGGGTAATAAGAGTGCCCGGAAGGCCCACTTCTATAAGAGTGTCATGTATGAAGGCCCAATGAAGACGATCATATGCCTTTTCCAAGTCCACTTTGATTGTCATGAGCCCCTTACGCCCGGATTTCCTACGCATGGAATGAATGACTTCCTGGGTGATTATGATGTTGTCGGTAATCAATCGTCCCGGTACGAAACTACATTGAGTAGGAGAGACAAGCTCACCGAGATACGGTTTGATGCGATTAACCAGAATCTTGGTGAGGCCTTTGTAAAGGATGGTACATGGAGCGATAGGTCTGAATTGAGAGAGCGAAGATAGGGACGGGATTTTGGGAAGAAGGACCATAATGGTACGGTTTAGATTAGAGTCCCAGAGGCCGTGACTAAAGATCTGCTGGAGAAAAGTTGTCAGAGAAGGGCCGATAGTGTCCCATTGAGACTGGTAAAATAAAGCTGGTAAACCATCAATGCCAGGCGCTTTGTTAGGAGCCATGGAGAAGAAAACGGTTTTAACCTCCTCAGGGCAGAGCGGCCAGGTGAGGTCGTCGGTGGCGGTAAGAGGAAGCGGGGGAAAATGCCCCTGAAGGTGCCAACCAGGGGGGAGGGACCTTCGAAGCGGTAGAGATCCGCGAAGTGACATCAGGCTAAGGCGCGGAGGGTCGGAGGGTCAATGTGAACAATTCCATCCTCAACAGTTAAAGAAGTAATGCGCGTTTGACGCCGTTTGGATTTGGTGAGAGCATAGTAGTAGGAAGTATTCCTGTCACCCTCGGTGAGCCATTGGTTGCGTGATCGTTGATGCCAAAATAGCTCTTCCTTTGTTAGAACATGTTCTAATTCAGTCTGCAGATAGGCCTCAAGCACCTGGAGGGAGGACGAGGCAGAATCTTCCAAAGGTTGTTGGATGCCAGCCAAGCGGGCCATGAGGCGTTTTTTGCGGTGGAATATGTTCCCAAAGGTGTCATTATTCCATTGTAGAAGTTTGTTCGAAAAATGAGGCAACGCGTCACCGAGGTGCGAGGAAGAATGAGACCAGTGCTCAGCAACGACACGACCGAAATCCTCGTGTGTGAGCCAAGCTGATTGAAACCGAAAAGGACGCCTGAGCGACAGATGAGGGTCGGGTCCAATAAAAGTGAGGAGAAGGGGCCGATGATCAGATTTCAAAAAAGGCAGGTACGTCACTTGGGTACAGGGGAAAGCGTCGTGCCAAGTAGAAGAACAGAAAATGCGATCTAAACGAGCCCGAACCTGCCCGCGATGCCACGTAAAACGAGGACCTACATAAGCAACTTCCTGAAGGTTGCAGAGATGCACGCAATTGCGGAAGTGGGGGTTGACAATGGGATGAAGACGGGAGCCTCCACGTTTATCTCGGCTTTCCAATTTGGCATTAAAATCTCCACCTAAAAGCCATGTGTGAGTGATAATGCACGCTATGGTGGGGAGGTAATGCCAGAAGAACTTTTGAAGGGCATGAGACGGACTACCATAAATGGCCGTGAACTCCAGGTTCGAGTGGTCCCACTCTATACCGGCATGCACAAACTGGCGGTGAGCAAATCTGATGCAGACTGTGATATTAGAGTTCTACAGTAACCAGATACCGCCCGAAAAACCCTCCGCTTCAACACAGTGTTTTAAAATTTAATAAACCCTTGCATGCTGTTGCTCCTCTTACTTGTTTCTAAAATAAATTATTAAGAAATGAGATTGTATCTCACACTCTCGCACACACTAGATCTACTCAAGTCTTGAGATAGATCTAACCTCCACCCTCCCCAACCAATTACTTGTATCCATCTTCATCAATTTCTTCCTTTTTCTTCTAATTAATTTCAAGTCACGATCTCACTCTCACTACAGCATCTCCAATTCCAATTCGTCCCATTGGATAAAAGAATGCAGATTCCATCTTTCTAAACAGTTTGTTTTGGTAATCTCATCTGAACCTGAGACAAATGGGCTCATCGCAGTCCATACGAGTCGCGGATGAAGAAACCGAAGAAGAAGACGATGACGAAGAAGAGGAAGCGGCAGCAGACGACGACGGAGAGGACAATGCGAGAGTTGCCGGTACTCGCAACAGCTTGGTAAAGAAGGTTCTGGAACAAGAGCCGGAGATGTTGCCGTGCCACACCTCGGCGTCACCGCTCTCTCCACAGCTCTCCTCCCTCGGAACTCCGCGTCTGGGCCCCTCCATCAAAGTTTGGGACCCTTATAATGTGCTCGCTCCTCCTCCGCCGCCGCCGCCACCGGTACTCCTTAGGGGCTTGGGTTTCGAGGAGGATCGGGCGGTTACGGAGGTGTACTTGGTGTGTCATGGGGAATGCGATATTAATTTGAGGCCTGATTTGGTGGGCGGGAGACGCCACGAGGCGGCTTTGACCGCTAATGGGAAGAGGCAAGCCAGGGCTTTGGCTGTCTTCTTCAACTCTCAAGGGGTTCGGTTCAGTGCCGTTTATTCTTCGCCCTTGGAACGCTCTAGATCCATGGCGTTTTCTGTTTGTCAGGTAAAGTTTATATGTCTATACTCCTTGTTCGATCAATTCATTGAATTCTATACTATGTGTTTCTATAAGAAGATTTTGAGTATCATGAAAATCTTAGTAGTTTTATCAGCAAATATGGTATTCTTAGTCTAAAGCTTCCGAAGTCTGCCCATGTTAGCTTGATAAGGTCGCCTGCTTTTGATATATGGAACTCCTAATCGACATATCTACTCAAGCACTGAAAGTAGTGTACTAGTTTAGATTACTCACTGGCCAATGAATCTCGTCTTCATTCAGCATTGCTGTTGGACCCACGATAAATTTTATCAATCAAAGTATTATGTTTCAAAGAGTACTCGAAACATAATATAAGTCTAAGCTTATTATGTAGGTCCAATTAAAGTCTAGCTTGGGTCCAACTAAAGAAGATTACTTAGATTTGTATTGTATTTTAACCTATCTTTCGGGAATCTAACGAATAAATGAATTGATTTCCCTACTAGGGTGCTACCTTCTTCTTCTAGCACAATTTATCTCATAACAATTAGTATTAGAGTGGTCAAAGTGAGAAAATCTTGCTAGAGATCCAAAATTGAATAGACAAGCAAGAGAGCGGGATGAATGATCTGAAGTCCATGTTCAACCAATTCATGCAAAGATTTGAAGCAACTCACAAATCTTCAATGGAAGGCAAGGAGAATATGAGACCATTACATGATTGAACAAACTAAAGAGAAGAAAATTGATGTTGAAACTTATGTGTAAGCCATGCAGACCAAACTTGGTGACAAATATAACGAACTTGTTACTAAACTAGAGAGGGAACAATTCACGTCAAAATTTCATGATATTAATGATTGGTTATATGAAGATGGTGAACATAAAACAAATGGTGTTTTACATTGAGAAGCTTTAGGAGTTCAAGAAGCAAGAGGATCCCATTGAAGAGTGCTATAAAGAGCATCAAGGAAATGGTCCCATGATTGATCAACATGTTAATTGCATGAACAGTTACAAAGAGGCGACAATGATAAATGATCCTAGATTTGACAAATATTGGATTCGAATGAAAGAATGGGACCTAGATATTTGGATGATTGTTATTGATGGCTTTGAGCCCGATCTGCATACCAAAAATTCGACAGTTTATATTTATGTGGAATGCGAACATAAATTGTTTAATGAAAGGAAGAGCAGAGACCTGCTCCGATGGAGAGAGATGCTTGTGATATGTGGTCAATATGAGTTCATGAATTCTATAAATGAATTGTTTGAAGAATTGCTTGTGAATGGTCTAGTTACTTAGGTTTTAATGCTCATGGGTTTAGTACGAAAATGTTAGGCCTCCAAAAGTAATGGGATACTCTAAGAAGAGGGAAAGTGAATATTGAAACAAAGATCATCTCAGATTATGCTCAGTATGCTAATGGGACGTGCCATTTTGGGTGTGTAAGGTGGGGCTTGATAAGAAGATTCTAACAGAATCAATGCTGAAGAAGAAGAATAGCTGCTTGAAGCTTTTGGAAATTATTACTACTAGAAACATTCTTGCTTGGACAGTGACCTATCTATGTGATCAATGGGATAGTGCAGTTGCTGGACAAGTGAGTAATGCTCCACGCCAATTGGCAGCTGAAGTAGAGACTCTACTTTCAATTGCTTTCATTCACGAGGGAACTACTATGAGAATAGAATTTGGTGATGCAACAGTGATTGCTGACCCAGTAAATCCTTTCCCAATACTACGATCCGCCCTTGGCTCATTTTCTCAGGGAAATTGCAAAAGTTCCTAATGCTCAGATAATAACTAAATGTCTACTATTAGGTTGGGAATGGTCTTTTGTGGCAACATAATCTTGGGGGACATAATGCAATGCTCTTAAAATTCACAACTAGCAGGATTTCACGTGGAATTCTAGGTGGTTATGAGGTTATTTACACGTAAAATTCTTGAAATCACTAATGAAATTCTCTCAAACTATAAAAATCAAGGTGTTTATGATTTACTTGGACATACAAGCCACTGGTATCAAGAGCGATCTTCATCTATCTGAATTGTTCAGCTTGCTGACTCCAATTAGTTAGCCTTTCAATGATTAGAAAATACTGTAATGTGCTTATATTGTAATCCTTTTTTAGCTGTAGAAATTTTGCAGTTATTTGGTTTTGGAATGTGGACCTTTACATATTCTATGTGTTAAATTTACTTTGTTTTTTAAGTTTTTGTTATACCATCTCCTTGATTATTACTCTGTTATAGATAGGAACAGTTTGGATCTTCAATCTTATTCTCTGTATCATACATAATCAATCGAACAAACTCAGGGCGTATAAAATCATGCAGGATATGAATTTTGCAGAGGGAGAAATACAATCATCAGATGCACTCATAGAGATGAGTCTGGGGCTTTGGGAGGGCTGCAACCATTCAGAGGTTCACACACCTGAAGTTCTGAGCTTGATCGAAAGTTTTCAGCCAGACTTTTGTGCACCATCTGGAGAATCACTTAGGGAAGTGGAATTTAGGATGATTCAATTCTTGAATAGGACAGTTGTGGGCCTACCTGAAAAACTGAGTACAGATTTCACACTGCACAATCAACATGGGAGCCAAGGGTTGTCTCATGACCCAGATGTAAATCATCTACATCCACCACATTGGAATATGTTGCATCGACATCGACAGGGAATCTCAAGGAAAAAGTCTGGTAAGAGCAGGCTACAGTTTGTGACTACAACTAGCAATCACGAGTTTGAGGATGAGATTTCTCCGAGGGAAGCTGACCACCAAACTCCCCTACATGATGCAACTGTCCGGAGCACATCCTCTTCAGCATCTTCGTGTATTGGAGTTTTTACTCATTCAATTCCTATTAAGTGTCTTGTTACAGGACTCTTGGGCTGCAGTCCAATGATGTCACATAAGATATGCATAGATGATTCTTCAGTTACAGTGTTACAGCATTCATGGACAACAGGTTGGCAGATAAAGCGCTTGAATGACACTGCACATCTTAGGCTTCTCTAGTTGAAGAATTATGAGATCCTAATTCTGGCGTTACTGATTAGTGAGCTGTTAACTTTTCAGGCGGAAATTAATCGTAACTATTTATGAATCAGGTTGCTCCTACATGGTTCACTTGAAATTGTGTTTTTCTACATCAGTTCTGTATCCTAGCATATATTTATTTCCAGGTCCACAGGCCGTAAATGAAAAATGAACGGCTTGGGCATCAGGTGTTTGTATTTGGTATTCTTGATTTGTATCTTTCACAGTTTTTATGTAAAGTAAGAGAAAAAGGTATTTCAGATAGAGAAAATAGCGGTGAGAGTCTTTCTTTCATTGGTTAATGGCGTTGGATCAGAATTTTGTTCAGGAATTTGCCTGATTTAATCATCTGCGGTTGAGCAATCTTGTTCCTCATTTTGTGGTTACATGCCCATTTGATTTTATTAATCTTCTTGCAGCATCAATAGTATACTTGCTTCAGTGAATCAGTACCAATTGTAGACCAATGCTCACATTCTGACCAGTGGTCTGAAAACATATATCTAACGTTTGGCTTTTCTAGTTTTCTCTTTCCCCTGAAGATAATGTCTGAAAAAGCTCTTTTTTATTTTTGCATTTTGAGTTCTATAAGCGCATCAAAGGTTGTAAGATGAATTTAGTCAAGCTCAGCTTTGGCTTGGCTTCAATTTAGTTTGGTGGCGTTGAAGCTTGCCTCTAGCTATAAATTGTGTTCAAGATCGTCTTGGGGCAAAAGGTTTGTAATAACGTGACAGGCATCCTTCTATTCACGCACATGGGGAGGACGAACATGTTGAACCCCAAATGCTAAAGATGTAGAAATATTCAAAGCTAAGATAAAGTGCAAACGCCACGATGAATAAATGATGCCAACAAAAATATGTAATTTATCATTAAACTCTATAGTTAATGATACTGATATGATTTATTAAATACGTGGTTAATAGAGGACCTATTATATTAGTTAATAAAAAATTGATGAAATACTGATGAAACTATCTTAAGAGAGGTAATTAAATATAAAACAAATCAAGATAGCAAAAATTCTAGGTTCAGGGTTCACTTATGAGAACTTCTAATTATTAAGCAAGATTGATTAACAAGGTTGAAATGATAAGTAACCCAATTTACCAATGCCCTTTCTTGAAGTACATGGTATATTCAACTAGGTAATTGCCACATCTCGATGTGTAATTCAACTAATCATACTTTTTAAGCATAGTTAGTCCCTTTAATTATCATACTAGTTTAGGAAATGTCTTTCTTTAAACTTAGAATGTCTATTCTCCTTGTGCACAAATCAAACTTCAACCCCCGATCCTTAATAACAATCTTTAAGATTGAATATACAGTGATCATGCATTAATCCAATAATTAAGATCAAAGAGGATAAATTTAATCAAATAATAGCTACCTCATACATTAATAATTGAAATATCTACAACAATCCATAACCCTAACTAGGGATTTAGTTCCATTAAACTAAATTAAAAAATCAATCTTAACATAAAAGAAAGATACAAGTAATTGGGAGAGTTATTATGATTCTCCTATAATCTTGCTCTAAAACCCTCCTTAATACAAAAAACCTAAAACTAACAACTAAATGACAAAGGAGGTTGTTGAATTCATCTAGTCTCCTTCAAAGTCCTCTAATAAGAGTATTCATAGCTACATTATATATAAAAGAGTCCTAAGTTTGGTGAAAAAATACTTTTGAGTATCCTCGAATTGCATGTTATAAGTTTGGCATTTGAATAACTTATATCCTAGTGGTAGTTTCTGAAAGTTGAGCTATAAAATTTTCTACCATCATAAGTTCAACACAATACTACTACTATTATTAGTACTACTACTACCGCTACTGTTATTGTTGCTGATGCTGCTAATACTAATCATGGTAGCTAACCACTAATCACGTCTTGAAGGAGGGAAATTATAGAGAAGTGAGGATATCATTGAACACTTCCCAGATGAAACCTTGATTTTGCTTAATCACCTTGTGATACCATGGTACGCTTATATACAAATTACAATACATGTGTTATCCTTCCCCTAGATTTGTCTTATCAACAACTAAAATGATTCTTGTATGTGTGTACTCATAATTTATGGGATGAACCATTCTTTTACTGAACATCTGCTAATGGATTAATCAGAAAATGTGTTCTAGGGAAGAAATGTTAAGACACATTAACACATTGTCATGAATCTATCTATATAGTTCATTATGAAGCGAACAAGACAGTAGCGTGAGTCTTGGGATGCAGTTTTTCTTAGTTGAACTTGTTTAAGGATGCTTGGGATTTTATTGCACAATGTGATAGATACTAAAGAGTGGGTGCTGTCTAACATTCTAGAAGTGGAAGTGTTTGATGTGTTGGGACTAGACTTCATGGGATGGTTCTCATCCTTTATAAGGAACACAAATATTTTAGTCAAAGTGGACTAAGTATCACGATGAGCTAAAGTAATGGCAACTTCGACCAATGATGGAAAGACAGTGCAAAATTTTATTACAAAATTAATCAATCGATTTGGATCGCCACAAGCCATAATTAGTGATGGAGGAACATATTTTACAATAAATCTTTTGATGCTCCTCTTATAAGATATGGAATCTACCATTGTGTTGCCACTTCGTACCACCTGTAAATAAATGGACAAGTGGAGTTTGTTAACTATGAGCTAAAAAGAATATTGGAGAAGATGGTAAATAGTTCAAGAAAAGATTGGGCATTAAAGCTGGATGATGCTCTATGGGTCTATCGAATCACTTTCAAGACTCGAATTAGTATGACCCTTTTTTGGCTTGGCTTGTTTATGGTAAGGCTTGTCACCTGGCCAAGGAGTTGGGGTATAGAGCATATTGGGTAAAAAAGGCTTGAATTTTGATTGGAAGTAAGCAGATGAGAAAAGACTTTTACAGTTGAGCTAGCTCGACGAACTTAGACTAAATGCTTATGAGAATGTCAAGTTGTATAAGGAAAAAGTTAAGAAATGGCTTGATTCTCATATCAAGAAAAAGAAGTTCAAGGCAGGAGATGTAGTTTTATTAGTTAATTCGATATTGAATTTGTTTCCCAAAATGCTCAAGTAGGGATGGCAGTGGGTTTTTAACCCGATTAATATCCGCACTACCCGACCCAGTGGATTTGGATATGGACAGTAAATCATAAAAACCGATGGATATGGATATGGATATGGGTTGAGTCATAAAATATGGATATGGATATGGGTAGAGTAAAACCCGAACCATGGATACCCATATCCTACCCGTTTTTTATTAACTCTATTTT
>JANIPM010000006.1:47579140-47594782 GCA_027478405.1 Erythroxylum cassinoides
TACAATATACTAATATGGACTATTTTGCAATTTTTAAAAATTTTAGGGATTATTTCATAAATTTAAAAAATTATCCGAAACGATATCCGATACTAACTGGTACCGGTACAGTTCTGTTCCAGAACTCAATCCGGTACCGAGCTCGGTATAGTATTCATAACTTTGGGTTGGAAGAAGAAGAGAAGTCTTAAAAGGTGTACCAAAGTCAGATGGTGGAACCTGAAAGGGGATATAGTGGAATAATTTAGAGATGGAGTAATATATGGAGAAGAATAAAAATTAGAAAGAGATGCTAACCAGATGTGGGAGAGAAAAACAACTCTTTAAGGAATGCAGGTAAAAAGATCTTGGGTGTTTCTAAAGGGCCTAGGGGTAGTAAGATGGGTTGGTGGTGGAATGAAGATTTACAAGAAACAGGTTAAGATCAATAAGGTTTCCTATAAAGCTTTATTGGATAAAACCTCTGAGGCAGAGAAGGTAGTTAATAGAGAAAGTTATAAATTGGCAAAGAAAGAGGCGAAGATGATAGTCTCATAAGCTAAAAGTAGACTTTATAAAAAATTATACCATCAATTGGAAAATAAAGATGTAGAAAAAGATATATTTAAGTTAGTGAGAATTAAGAAATGAAAAATGAGAGACTTAGATTAAGATTGATGTATAAAAAACGAAGTAGGACAAGTTCTCGTGGCTAAAAATGACATCAAGAGAAGATGACAGAGATACTTCTATAACCTTTTTAATGAAAACGTATAGGATAACATCTCTTTAGGTGATCTTAGCATGTCCGAGAGATAGTGTAATTATACTTGCTGCCAACAGATCAAAAGGGAAGAAATTAAAAGAGCATTGAGGTAGATGAAGAGTAGAAGGACAATAGGATCCAATGAGATACCCATAGAGAAGCGGAAAACCTTAGGAGAACAAAGTCTTACTTGCTGGCCACATTTTTTAATTTGATCCTTAAGTCTACCAAAATGTCGGATGAGTAAAGACTTAGTTGTTAATTCTTCTATAAAAGAACAAAGGGAAAATCCAAAGATGTAGCAACTATAGATGAATCAAACTACTTAGTCATACTATGAAGTTATGACAAAAGGTGATTGAGAAGAAACTAAGAGAGGATACATTTATCTCGGAGAACCAGTTTGGTTTTATGTTAGATAGGTCCACGATAGAAGTTTTATATCTCCTTAAAAGATTAATGGAATATTATAGGAAAAGACAATGTAACTTAAACATGATTTTTGTTGACTTAGAGAAGGCTTATAACATGATATTTAGTAAAATCATGTAGAATTATTTAGAAGTTAAGGGAGTCCTTATGATCTATATGCATATTATTAAGGATATGTATAAAGGCGTAAAAGTTAGAGAAAGGACAATAGGAAGAGATACAGAGCAATTTTCTATTAATATTGAGTTACACTGAGGCTCCTCATTAAGCCCCTTTTTATTTGCAATAGTAATGGATGAGCTCGTTAAGAATATACAAAGGGATGTGCATTGGTGTATATTATTTATTATTTATATTGTTATAGTACATTAGATAAAAAAAAGATATCAATGTCAAGTTAAAATTTTGGAGAGAAACGTTTAAGTTGAAGGGTTTTAAATTGAACAAGACTAAGACTGAGTTCTTAGAAAGTAAATTTTCGGGCTATAAGGTAATTTCCAATGTGGAGGTGAAGATTGATTCAAAAGTTATACTACAGAAAGAGTGTTTTAAGTATCTACGATCTATTAACTAAAGTAATGGAAAGATTGATGAAGACATTGTTCACTGTCTCAAATTAGAGGGGCTTAAATGGAAAAGTGTGTCAGGAGTTTTATGTGACAAAAAGATATCATTCAAGCTCAAAGGTAAATTCTATTGCATAGTGATTAGCTCGGTCATATTGTACAGTCATAAATTAAAAGTGGTGGAGATAAGAATGCTCCGTTGAATATGCAATTTTATTAAAATAGATAATGTCAGGAATGTAGTAGTAAGAGGCAAATTAAAAATGACTAATATTAATGGAAAACTAAGAGAGACCAGGCTTAGATGGTTTAGACATATTAAGAGAAGACATCTAGATGTTCCAGTGAAAAGATGTGAGAAATTATACTTAGACACTATAAAAAGAATGTGATCAAGAATGATATAACTCTGTTAGAACTTATTGAAAACATAGCCCTCGATAGAAAACTTTAGTGTGCTAGGATACTGGTAAAGAATCTCGCATAAAGAGATTTTTCTCTCTCATAAGTCTCTTAAACATTTTCCTTCGAGGCCTATATCTTGTATTTAATTTAACTTGTATTTAGTCTAAACCTTTAATGTGTATTACTTTCCTCTTAGTTATTTAGCCTAAATATTTCTTTAATTGGCTTAAACATTTTCTTATAATGACTTGTTTATTTTATTTATTTACTTGTCATCTTTCTTCTTTCTTGTTTATGTATTTATTAATATATTTTATCTTTTTTTCTTTACCTTGTTTTATATTTATTTTATTACTTATTTTTATATTTTTATTTGTACGTATTTATATTTATTTATTAATTATTATCTTTTATGTTTATGCTTATTTTTTATTTTTAATAAGTATTTTTCTCAGCATATATTATTTTATACTTGGATACTAGATATTTTTATTTTATTTTTCATGTTAGTTTATCGAAAATAGTTTCTTTAAATGCATACTGCTGGATCTTTCCAGATCCTACGTAAGCTAGACTTCTAATAAGATGTTATTCTTGTTATTGTTTTATATTATTTATTTATTTAGTTAGTGTGTATATATATATGTCTATTGAAAATAACATCTACTTATAAGCAGGACTTCTACTGAAATATTATTGTTGTTATGTTTATATTAGTACTTATTATTTATTAAATTTACTTAACAATTTAGAACATAATATATTTGTTATTATTATTTTAGATATGTTTTACTTCTCATAATAAACCAAATAACCAAATAGATATAACGGACGGGGAGCATGAACTCATATCATATGTCCTAAAATTGATATTAAGACGATCAAAACACAGCCCCCAGTGTCACCAACTGTAAAAGGGGCAAAGGCTAAGGGCATTGAGGACAAACAGGTAGGGCTTGAGCGGCACAAGTTAAATCATATTCCTTCTCTTCTCCCCCTTCCCATTTGCAACAACGCATTTGGCAACTACCTTTGCATCAAAGCATAACCAGGTCTCTCTGCCTCTTTCTTTTCGCTACGCTCAGTTTTCTCTTCAACTCTCTTCAATGGCTTTCCAGGAATCTTCTAGACAGTCTCTAATCCCGAACTTCCTTTACTCTTCTTCCCCTCACAAGTCTCTCTCTCTCTCTAAACTCCTTGACTCCTCATCGGCTTATACTTTGCCCTCGGAGTCCACCTCTCTCATGACTAACAGAGACGTCGCCTCCGGTGGTTCCTTCGTCGTCCCCTCCCCCAGCGAGCCTGGTAAGATCGAGATGTACTCTCCGGCTTTCTACGCTGCTTGTACGGCCGGTGGTATTCTCAGCTGCGGTCTAACTCACATGGCGGTTACTCCTCTTGATCTCGTCAAGTGTAACATGCAGGTGTCGATCTCCGTTTTTTCTTTTTATTTTTCATCCTTTTTGTCTTTTTCTGTTTCTGTTTCTCCCTTGAAATTAGCTGAGAGAAGATCTGCGTTTACTATTGATGATCTATGTTAACTGCTGATGTTCGGTGCTTCTTTTGATGTTTTGATCCTTTTTTTTAATTCTTTTGTAATCGTTATTTTGTTAGATATCTAATAATTTAGATTCTGTTTTCAGTAGCTTGATAGGAATTTTGGGTGACGATTTTTGTTGATTTTGATTGTTTGTTCTTAGCTCTTGATCTTTTCCTGTATCGTATCAGTCTCTGTAATGACGTTGCATTTCTTCCTACAATTGGTTATTTGTGATTATACCGTTCTTCCCTTCCAGGTTTTGATGATTTTTTCAATCTCTGTGCACATTTATTAATTTATGTACTTATTCTAACTATGTTGAAGTCCGAGCTCAATTTTGTATTAGCCTGCTCGCGGTTTCTTCGAAAAGCCCAATTTTGTTTACCAGCTTGACCACTCTTGACCCCGGTGGATTTCTTTGAACAGAGAGCTGCTTATTACGTTAAGTTTATACATGCGCGCACGCGCGCACCCACACACACGCTCATATTTGTGTGTAATTGTTTTGTTTTAGAGGATTTTGAGCATAGCTATGATTACTTTCCTGTTAGTATAAATTTTTTAGTCTCGGGGAGAGATTATGTTGTAAACTAAGACTGCAATTCATTTTTCAGATTGACCCTGCAAAGTATAAAAGCATTTCATCTGGATTTGGAGTTCTGCTAAAAGAGCAAGGGCTTAGGGGCTTCTTTAGGGGCTGGGTGCCTACCCTTCTCGGTTATAGTGCTCAGGGTGCCTGCAAATTTGGATTCTACGAGTTCTTCAAGAAGTATTACTCTGACATCGCTGGGCCAGAATATGCTGCCAAGTACAAGACGTTGATTTACCTTGCTGGCTCTGCATCTGCTGAGGTGATTGCAGATATTGCACTTTGCCCCTTTGAAGCGGTTAAGGTCCGTGTGCAAACTCAGCCCGGTTTTGCGAGGGGTCTATCTGATGGGCTCCCCAAGTTTATCAAATCTGAAGGTGCTTTGGGGTATGGATATCAAATTATTTATTGCTTTCTCTGGCTAATTTTTCTTCAAGCTGCATCGTCAATTATTGTATGCTTAACTTGCATTGTTTTTCTAGGTTGTACAAGGGGATTGTTCCTTTGTGGGGACGTCAAATTCCTTGTAAGTTGATCATTTCTTCTACTTTGTATTTGTTATTGGATTCTGGTGTTAGCTTGCTTTTTCTTTCCTGCATTGGTTGCTTAAGTAATTTTTCCTATATTGACTAAATTCTGTTGACTATAATATCTTTCTCCCTTCATTATAGATCCATTATATTTCCTGTTAACATTTTGCCCTTATGCGCCCATTTTCAGCTCAGTGCATAGCAAACATCATTCCCACTTTTTGCTTCCCATAAGTATGAACTTTTTGTGGGTCTTTCTTTCTTATTTTATTCATTTTTCTGGGAGGGTGTGGTTAGAAGTCGTGTTAATATGTGGTCGACAATACATGTGCTCCTTTGGATATGTTCTTGTGAGTATTAATGCAGGTCAATCTAAATGATATCTTGATCTCTATCCCAAAGTTTGGTTTTTGATTGACACCATTGGAATGGCTGTTGAGCATTTTGGTATGAATTAATATTTCTGTAGATACTATGATGAAATTTGCATCTTTTGAGACCATCGTGGAGCTGATCTACAAACATGCCATCCCTACACCAAAAGATCAGTGTAGCAAGCACCTGCAGCTTGGTGTGAGCTTTGCAGGTGGTTACGTTGCTGGAGTTTTCTGTGCGATTGTGTCCCATCCTGCTGATAATCTTGTCTCCTTCCTCAACAATGCTAAAGGAGCTACTGTTGGTGATGTGAGTGTTTTCTTAGCATGTGTATAGGAGATTCACTGTTTTTTTTTCTTGCCTAAATTTTTTGTTATAATTGTATTGGTTGTGCAGGCCGTGAAGAAGATGGGCTTGTTGGGCCTCTTCACCCGAGGACTTCCTCTACGTATTGTCATGATTGGTACTCTTACTGGAGCCCAGTGGGGTATTTATGATGCATTTAAAGTCTTTGTCGGACTGTGAGTACACTTTTGCTTGTCTACTTCATTCTGACATCTTTTTGTGCATGCTTGATGAAGTTGAAGTTAATTGACTTTTCAGGCCAACCACTGGTGGCGTTACTCCCGCACCTGCTGCTGCTGAGCTTGCAAAAGTGTAAGTTTTTAGAAGGATTAGCGGATATCTTTTTGGGAAAATAAACATAGGATGAAGTTGCTATAGCTACTCTGAAGCTATTCAGAGATCATTCTTTTAAATCCAGAAGTTATGCCAAATTTTTTGTCATCGACTGATTTTGTTGTGAGGAGCAATGGTTTTGTTCTCATCCTCCCATTATTATAAACTTTTTGCTGGTTCTGTCATGAAGTTTCAATTAGAATCATAGCTTCCCATGCCAGATTCAATCAAAAAGAATAATGGGCAGACATGGGGATACATTTTGCTATGTCCAAGATCTCCGGAGATATTATTTTATACAAATTTTATTAATATGTGCATACAAGGTGTTAATCCCTGTTATAAGCTGATATTGCTGGGATGCGGCTTTTGTACTGCAGCATACATATTTGGTTTGCAAGTTTTGGTCTTTTTCTGTGCTTT
Organism: Erythroxylum cassinoides; assembly: GCA_027478405.1. Lineage (NCBI taxonomy): Eukaryota > Viridiplantae > Streptophyta > Magnoliopsida > Malpighiales > Erythroxylaceae > Erythroxylum > Erythroxylum cassinoides. The sequence continues at coordinate 47,585,424 of JANIPM010000006.1, forward strand.
AGTGGCCATTTTTGTCTACTTATGTTCAGTTGCATTTGCCTGGGGTTTTGTTTGTGCCTCGACTTGCCATAGTTAGTCATCAATCAAAAGCCATGGTATGGCTTGTTTTTGCCTTGACTTGTCAGAGTGAGTGATCAATCAAAAGCCATGGTATGGTTTTGTTTTTGCCTTGACTTGCCAGAGTGAGTGATCAATCTAGAGCCACAGCGTTTGGCTAATTACGGCCGGTGAGCTGGGGACTGTTGTAAGGGGATGAAATATTCAGTAGCTGATCTACACATTTTTCTGTGTGCCCTTTAATTGTGTAGACCAGATGTTTTGATACAGGTTGACAAAGAGCATCTGTTATTGAGTTGTAAGAGTGACATTTTTTTTGGGGTAAAGAACGAGGCCTAAGTCCAATGAAACACTACAGATGAGCTACACGGGGTAGGGAGACTTCTACTGCGTCTGCAAACAGTAAGGGAGAAATTCCTTCGACGATTTCGTGAAACTAGTGAGTTCCTAATGGCAGTCGATGGCTATAATTTTTAGCCAATTTGCACAACGGTTCCTTCTCGATAGACATGATATACTCTCACCTCCCACTTTTTGGAAAGCAATTCTTTGATAGTTGGTACCAAATTATTAACAACCTAGTTTTGCTCACTCGAAATAGTGGACACCACTAAGGCAGAATTTATAGACAGATCCACCCCTAGAGTAACCATGAAATCAAGCGAGAGTCATCCATGATAAACTGCCCATAACCGACTTGTTCATTTCGAATATTTCTGTTCACTCAAAGCAGCGCGATGGTTACGTCAAATTATTAGTTAAGCAAACACCTCGTCACTCGTAAAAGTTGCGCGATGGTTGCATCAAATTATTAGTTGAGCAAACGCCATGGTTTAAACGTGCATGTCATCATGTCTAGTGCGTTAACATGTGAAGTAATGCTTATACAAAAGGTATTTTTAAACTAAATTTGAAAAAAAAACTATATTTAAAATAGAAACGGAAAAGCCCATAATAAATCAGTAAACTTTATCAAACGTTTTTTTACTTTTAAAAAACTTCTCTCTTCAAAATTAAGATTGATTGCAAAGCTGATCAAAATTTTAATTTTTTGAATTAAATTTTAAAAAAACTTGATGTTCGTACCATCATGAAGTCAAGATAAATGATGTCACATGTAGGCAATGGTTATTCTAACCGTGAGCTACATCAAACAAGTATACATGACAATCCATCATGACATTGTAATTCATCATCATCATATGAATATCAGCATTTTAAAATTGTAATTATTATCACATTGACTCTATCTACTGTTTTAAAACTAATCAATCGTGTTTTGGAAAATTGTAATTAGGAATTTAGACGTTCATTTTTTTTTTCTTGGAAAGAGGCTTCATCCTTCTCTCATGTTTTGCTACGTTAGGTCTCATTAATTTTGAAGTTGCGCTCTTATTTCTTTTGATAAATTATTTTAATCCTTTTAAGTACTTTTTGTCAATTTTGATGGATTATAAAAAGTGGTGAATTTTTTTTTGGGTGAGGTTCTAAGTTCAATTTCTTAAGATTTAAGACTTCAAAATTTTACCTAATTAAATAAAACAATCAATTTAAACTATTGAATTTCTTAATTGGTAACTTTTTTAATAGTGAAAATAGTATATTTTTCTTCAAATTGTTCTAAAACTTATTTCTGGTGGTTAAGAATAAACACAAATTTTCAAAAGAAGATGAGGAGTTCTTCCATAATCTAATTATAACTTTAGTATTTTTTAAATGACTTGTAGAAACTTTTACATAATTTGGTTAGGAAAATAGTTTGTTTATATTCTCAAAATTTTATGTTAGGTGCATTTAAGATTTTAAATTATTTTGGGTTAAGAAAATATATTTAAAACTTATTTTGTCATTTATCGTTTGTTTGTGAACTCAATAAAAAAATTGTTTGATGTTATAATAATTAAAACAACAATTTTGAGATAAGCACATACTTATAAAAGAACAATAAACTGACTATTCAAGAACGACCAACATTATTAGGAGACAACTGTTAATAGCAAACTCGACTTCTCCAAGCTCCGCTCCTAGTTACCATATTAAGATAACCTACCCTTGTAAGCCACATAAGAAAGGGATGATCAAAGTGTAGAGACCGGTCCTGACAAAAAGGTTAAAAAAGAGATAATGGATATGCCTACATAAGCAGTAAACCAACTATTTAGAGTGACCAGGTAGAAGTAGGGACAACAACTATATTGGAGCTTAATCCTGAAAATGTCCCTGCAAACAAGCTCAACACTAGTGAATCACCTTAGAGCCTAAAGGATAAAGGTAAGGAGACCTTGATACTGTCACCTATAACTCATGAGGTAAGATCCACTCCCAACACTCTCATTTCTGAAAAAAACATGGTTTAATTGAAGAAGTTCTTCATCGTAGTACAAGCAGTTGTAAGACTAAGAGAAAGAAAGCCAAATCAAAGAAGGGTTGATGAATTTAATAATATGGAATATTAAAGGCTTAATTACACTAATAAATAAATGGATTTGAGGGATTTTCTTATTCTTAAAAAATCAAATTTTGATGGTCTTATTAAGACCAAAATAAAAGTAGACACTTATAGCAAAGGTCTGAATTTGTTTACACAAGGATTAGATAAAGCTTAGCAACCATGGCTCACATCCTGGTGGTAGGATTGTAGTTGCATTTGACCCTAATTATTTCTCTCTTACAAACACGATTATTGTGATGTGACTGCTAGGGAATTCAATAGCACAACAGCTATCATTGTCATTTATGCAGGAAAATGGGGGGCTCAAAGAACAAATTTATGGAGTCAGCTATTTAATCTAGCATCAAATATATTGCACTATATTCCCCAATGAATCTGATGGGTTTCCTTCTCATTCCAATAATAGGTTTCATGAAATGATTGATCTAACCATCAGAATTGGCCTGATGGATTTGAAATTTAAAAGAACTTTGTATACATAGAGCAATAAGCAAAATAAAGGTAGATTCATGAAAAGGAAACTCGACAGGTGCCTTATTAATGATGAATTCTTAAATAAGTTCTAATAGAGTTATCTGCACTTTGGGATAAATTTAATATCTGATCACTCAATGCTAGAAATCACTTTAAAAAAATATAATGATACTAAAAAAACTCCTTTCAAATACATTAATTTGTTACTCCATCGCCCTGATCTAGAGGTTGCAGTCTCCAATAGTCTCAAACCATGTAAATTACCGAGTTATAGCTTTTCTCAAGTTTACATTATACGAGCATGTATCAAAATGTTTAACACTACACCAGCATGTCTGGTGAATGTTGTTGCTTGTAACCAAATATAAAAAGAAACCAACTTCCTGCAACACAAATTAATGTAGTAGTGGAAAGTAGGGATCGTTCCCATGAAGAATTCAAACGTTAGTAGTTACGCAATAAAAGGAAAGGGGGTTGTAATTGTGAATTAAACAGAATTTAATTGAAAATTGAAATTGAAAAATAACTAAAAACAAAATAATGAGAATTTAACAATCAATAGAATAAATCTTGATTTCCGGTCTCCTTCGTTATTGAACTTGCGTTGATCATAGACACAAAAAATAACCAATTTATTAGTTCAGCATTCGTCGTAGTAAATTTCTTTATCTATTTTCTTTTATGTTTAGTTAACCAAAACATGTATTTGAATTAACTCTTATTAATTAACTATTAAGGAATATATCCTTAGCATTTATGTACATAATTATCTAGAAAGGGATAGAATCCCACATTAGGCGGATCACTCTGTATTTCCTTGTATTATGGAGATAATCTCTCCTTGTTTATTGTATCGTTCCTGTATAAAACCGTGTACCAATGCATCAATGAGATATATCAAATTTCTACCACAATTAACTTCTCCTCGTCTTTTCTTAACATGGTATCAGAGCACTGATCTTGGTGTTTTGAAAGCCTTCCTCTATAATCCACTGCAAATTGCATCATGTCGCAAGAAGTTGAAAACAGTAACAAAAACAAATCGCCAGCCATGGATCCGACAAACCCTTTCTTCGTTCACCATTCAGACCAGCCCGGCTATATGCTAGTCTCTACCAAGCTGAATGGCACCAATTATCAATCTTGGAAAACGGCAATGGTACACGCACTTACAGCAAAAAAGAAACTTGGATTCGTCGATGGTACATTAGAAATGCCATCTCCAGTCGACGATCCCGAGAACTTCGAATTATGGAATCAATGTAATTCGATGATTCTTTCGTGGCTTAGTCACTCGATTGAATCGGACATCGGAACAAGAGTTGTCCATGCCAAAACCGCGCGCCAAGTTTGGGAGGATCTTCAAGATCAATTTGGACAGAAAAATGCGCCGGCTATATATCAAATTCGAAAGTCGATCTCGACCATGTCGCAGGGAACACTTTCAGTGGCTTCATACTACATCAAAATCAAGGCTTTATGGGATGAACTTGAGTTATATAGATCCCCCATAATCTGCAACCGCACCAAAGAACATCAAGATGAGAAGGAGGAGGATAAACTGATGCAATTTTTGATGGGTCTAAACGATTCGTTCAAGACAATCAGATCCAACATACTTGTTATGAGTCCCTTACCCAACGTTCGCCAGGCATACTCCTTGATCATACAAGAGGAAACGCAGCAGCAGATGGCTTCTGATTCTGGGGAGAATTTCTCAATAGCAGCGGCCGTACAGAATCGGTCTTCAAACTGGAAGTCGACGAATGCCAAAGGTAAGAGTTGCGAATACTGTAACAAGGCTGGCCACACTATCGACGAATGCCGGACCCTAAAGTTTCACTGTACGTTTTGCGACAAAAGAGGACATACCGAAGACAGATGCCGAATAAAAAATGGAACGTGGAATTCAAATGGTCGCAACGTGCAGCAGCGCAACGGTAAGGGCAATGGACGTGGTTCATTTTCGTCCGCCAACATGACTGAATCATCCCAGAATAATGCCGATTGCGATGAGAACACCATTCAGGGATTTACGGCAGACCAAATACAGCAGTTGGCAAAGGCTATTACCATGATCAATAGCAATCCTGGTAAACATGAAGCCTTCGTAAATGCTACAGGTGTGTTTATTCCTCACTCTTCCATTTGTTCTGTTTTCACTAAACCTTGGATCTTAGATAGCGGGGCAACCGACCATATATCTTCTGATTCCCATCTCTTCACACACACGTCACAACCCAATTTGCCCATTCATCAAAACGTCAATTTGCCCACAGGGTCGACCGCGGCCATTACATCGACAGGCACAGTAAACTTCAGCCAAAATATCACTCTTAAAGATGTACTTTATGTCCCTTCATTTAATTTGCATCTCATGTCCGTTAGCAAAGTCACTAATGCGCTGAATTGTTGCGTCGTTTTCTTTCCAAATGGTTGCATTTTGCAGGATTTAGTCACGGGGAGGACGATTGGCTCGGGTAAACAACACGGAGGTCTATACTACATGACGCCAATGAACCCAAAATCATTCCAAGTATCACACACTTCTGATTTATGGCATAAGCGCCTCGGACACCCTTCTCCGACGCGTTTAAAGTTAGCTTCACCATTACTACCTTTAAATACAAATTCCGTTTTTAATCACAATACTTGTAGCGTTTGCCCAAGAGCAAAACAGACAAGGTTGCCTTTTCCGTTGAGTTCAATAAAATCACAATCTCCATTTGATCTATTACATTGTGACATTTGGGGTCCACATAAGATTCCGACACATTCAGGTGCACGTTTCTTTCTTACAATTGTTGACGATTTCACTAGATGCACGTGGGTGTTTCTCATGACTCAAAAATCCGAAACAAAACACATTTTAAAATCATTCATCACATTTGCACAAACCCAATTCCATGCCTCAGTTAAAATTGTCCGAGTCGACAACGGCTCAGAATTCATTGCCATGCAAGATTTCTTTATTAGCAAAGGCATAGAGTGCCAAAGAGCTTGCGTCTACACTCCACAACAGAATGGAGTAGTAGAACGCAAGCACAGACATATTCTGAATACAGCACGAGCATTATTGTTTCAATCGCATTTACCTCTAGAATTTTGGGGTGAATGCGTTCTTACTGCGGTATACATCATTAACCGCTTACCATCACCCCTCCTAAAAGAAAAATCACCCTTCGAACTTCTTTACAAAAAGCCTCCATCCTTTTCTCACTTCAAAGTGTTCGGATGTTTATGTTACGCCACCATCGTATCTCCTAAACACAAATTCGATTCAAGAGCTCGATAATGCATTTTTGTTGGTTATTCACTAACCCAAAAAGGTTATAAGCTCTTCGACATTAACGACGACACATTCTTTGTGAGCCGAGACGTTACTTTCCATGAAGAAACTTTTCCATTTTTTTCCCAACCAACTTCAGCGCCCAAATCTCCACTAGTCATACCGAATTTAGCTGCTGACTTACCGAATTCTGTACTTCCTATCCCAAGCTCTCCGCCCTCCAATCCATTAAATACTAAAAATCAGCCCCTGCCAATGCATGACGCAGAACCAGAAATTAATTCACCAGATCATACCTCTTCCTCATCGTCAAACCCACAGGACATTCAGCCATCATTCTCACCTTCTGTGCGACGTTCAGATCGTCCTAGAAATCCACCTACTTGGCATCAAGACTACGTGATGGATACTCAAGCCAATTGCTCTAACCGTGATCGAAGCCCGCAGAATGCCACCAGGTACCCACTTCAACATTTTCTCTCTTACTCAAATTTTTCTACAACACACCGTGCCTTTTTAGCTAACATTACAGGCATAAAAGAACCAACTTCATATGCCCAAGCTATTCTTGATCCAAAGTGGAAACAGGCAATGGATGAGGAACTTGAGGCTTTGCAACTCAACAAGACCTGGGCAATTACACCATTACCGGCAGGATACAAACCCATTGGTTGCAAATGGGTATTCAAAATAAAATACCGGTCTGACGGAAGTGTCGAAAGGTATAAAGCACGCCTCGTCGCAAAGGGATACACTCAAGTTGAGGGCATCGACTACCGTGAAACTTTCTCGCCTACGGCAAAGCTTACCACTCTCAGATGTCTTCTCACCGTAGCCGCTGCAAGGAATTGGTTCATACACCAATTAGATGTGCAAAACGCTTTCTTACATGGCAATTTGCGTGAAATCATTTATATGGATTTGCCACCGGGACATAGTCGACAGGGGGAGAATGTCGTATGTCGACTCAACAAATCCTTATACGGCCTTAAGCAAGCTAGCCGCACATGGTTCTCTACATTTTCTACCGTGATCAAATCAGCCGGGTATCAACAATCTAAAGCAGACTACTCATTATTCACAAAACAGCATGGGTCTTCATTTACAGCCATCTTGATATATGTCGATGACATCCTCCTGACTGGGAACGATATCAAAGAAATGCAACGTCTAAAAGAGTGCTTGATTCAGCGCTTCCGCATTAAGGATCTCGGGGATTTAAAATATTTTTTGGGGATTGAATTTTCTCGATCTCAAGCTGGAATTTACATGTCACAAAGGAAGTATGCTCTTGATATTTTGCAGGATACAGGGTTGACGGGTGCTAAGCCGGACAAGTTTCCGATGGAGCAACATTTAAAGCTCACTCCGGACGACGGCGAGCTATTAAAAGATCCGTCCAGATACAGACGTCTCATTGGAAGGTTGATATACCTTACGGTTACACGGCCTGACATCGTGTTCTCAGTTCGAACGTTGAGCCAGTTTATACAAACTCCAAGGCGGCCACATTGGGATGCGGCAATCCGCATTTTGAGGTACATTAAAGGTTCGCCTGGACAGGGGCTGCTACTGTCTTCAAAAAATAATCTTGGGTTGACGGCATTTTGTGATTCCGACTGGGGTGGCTGTCAGACTACTCGAAGGTCAGTTTCGGGTTATTGTGTATTCCTCGGATCATCTATCATTTCGTGGAAATCAAAGAAACAAACGAACGTATCGAGATCCTCAGCAGAAGCGGAATATCGGGCAATGGCAAATGCATGTTTGGAGTTAGTTTGGCTACGGTATCTGTTGCATGACTTGAAAGTGTTGTATGATGCACCAACACCATTATTCTGTGATAATCAGGCGGCATTACACATTGCTGCAAATCCGGTCTTTCATGAACGCACAAAACATATAGAGATAGATTGTCATATTGTGCGGGAGAAATTGCAAGCAGGAATTATAAGTCCTTCGTACGTACCAACTCGTTACCAACTTGCGGACATTTTTACGAAGGCATTGGGTAAAGATCAATTTTTGACGTTGCGACACAAGTTGGGTGTTCATGATCTTCACCTACCAACTTGAGGGGGAGTATTAAGGAATATATCCTTAGCATTTATGTACATAATTGTCTAGATAGGGTAGAATCCCACATTAGGTGGATCACCCTGTATTATGGAGATAATCTCTCCTTGTTTATTGTATCGTTAATGTATAAAGCTATGTACCAATGCATCAATGAAAGATATCAAAAATTCTACCATTTCTTCACAAAGTATGAAGTCTACTCCACAGATACACGATAAGAGATCACTATCAGAACAATTAAGTATGAAAGAAAAAGGTACCAACTCAGTTGTAATGTGTAGAAATACAGTTCAAGAAGTCAATCATTGATGTCGATAAGGGCGAATTATCTCTGAGAATAGGAAATGAGAAATTGACCTTCAAGGTGGCTAGAAGAGAGTATTGATCTTCTTCACCTCCAGTGGATTACAAGGAACCTGAACCTCGAGGAGATTGGGAAGATATCGAGGATCCTGGGAATGCTTTTAGGAAGAAGCGCTCACAAAAAAGAAGGCGAGGAAAGGAAAATTGCAAGGAAGGTGTGACCTATAGCACGATAGCTCAAGTGCAAACTTTGTGATTAATGACTACGCTACCATTGTGACTTGGATTCAAACCACCGTTAGCTTAAAAGAGCATAGAGCTACCGATGTTAAAAGAAGCGCCGCATAGAAAGCAACTTATAGAAAAGTAGTTTTTAAATTGTTTCCTTAGAACGTTTGAATTCCGTAGTGATAACTTGCATTTTTTCATGTTAACTCTTTGTGTTTTATGTTCTTTTGGTAGGCTTTTATGATGTTTTGGTTGTGTTTCTATGATAATTCATGTCTTTGTATGTTTTAGGCGATGAAATACCAAAGTGATGCAATTTGGAGTGAAATTGGCTAATCTAGAACTAAAGAGGATTTCAACATAACCATGTTGAAGGTAACACAGTGCTGGCAGATTACTACCTGCGAATTTCAACTTGATTACCTTAGAATTTGGGCCTTAATATCACAACCATCTTTGCTGACGAAGTCAAGTTAT
>JANIPM010000006.1:47799718-47810782 GCA_027478405.1 Erythroxylum cassinoides
TAATTATTAAAGTCATTAAATAAGAATATATTTGATGGAAACTCTATATGATAAAGACCTCCTTTATTGACTTTATGTGCTTGAAGTCTCTTTTAAGGTTTGTGATAATTCTTGATCCACAATAGTAAGATCCATGTTTAAATTCGAGTTTTAAAGCTGTTTGTTAGCTTTTCAGAATACACTGGTCGACTAACATATTAGTGCATTCAATTAATGAATCCAAAAACTATGTTTTCTTCCTTTTTAGTGAGTTTGTTCTTTGTTTGTTTGCTTGTCTAGTCTCTTAGAAAGTCACATTGGTCAACGAATGTCCCTATTTTTGAGACTTCCTTCTTTCCTAAGAGTTTGCAAAGAGATTGGTCACTCCTCTATCGAAAACCTATATATATTTGTTGACCAGTATACTTCATTGATCGATTAAAAGATCATGTTTTAAATCCAAATCAATTTTTTCAAAGTGCATCTATGATAGCTACTTCATGTTTGGCTCAGAATTTTAAAATTAATTGAATTTTCTATGCCATAAGTATACGACTTGTATAAAATAGTATAGCAAGGTATCATTCCCTCAATGATTGGCTAGTCACCTTGTAATTCAAATTGACTTTTGCTTGATTAAACCAAATAATGAGAGATTGAAATTGCAAAAATTCAAAATTTAAAGGCTTGCAGACACACTTTAAAATATCACAAAAATAAGAACACAATTTTGGTTTAGAGAATCAAATTATAAAGGTTAAGGTCATTCTCTCCATATAATGTAATCACTAACTTTGGTAAAGTAATCATGTTTAGTCTTAGGCATTCTAATGTATTGGCCCCTTCTCTCTCAATACTCGAACCAATTAAGCCTAAAATAATGATTAAAGTTCATTATTTGATCTCCCAACCTATACACTTTACTTAACCGTTAAGTGGATATGAAGTAACTTATTGGATAGGCATCAAAACATCCAAGAGCTCTCTTTAAATGTCATGTTAGCTTGATGTGTGAAGTCTTCTCAAGGCTGCCCACTCTCATGGTACATCCAAACTGATTTCCTAACTCCATTTCTCAATGTAAGCAAGGCATATAAAGTCCACACATCATAAGCATTAAAGTAAACGATACATTAAACCGAAGTGAGTTCTTACATAGTTATCGTAAGAACAACCATAAAATCTACTTAGAAATCCATTACAATCATCTCTTAGAAATCCATTACAATCATCAGCAATATCCTCACAACAAATCCATACATCTTCTCCATACAATAATTAAACAAAAACAAATGAGAGAAGAGAGAATAAAAGGCTTATAAGTAGAAGAACAAAGCTGGAACTTGGTGTGATAGCTTTGAGATCTCTTGAAATCACTTGAATCTCCTTGAAAATTAACTAAAAAATGTTACTATCTTCCTACTTTTTATGTTTTGCACGACCCTCTTCTCTTTCTAGGGTTTAAAATTGGGTTTTTATACCCCTTTATGTGCTTAAACCAACTTAGGATAGATGTGTTCTAACTTCTACTTAGAAAATTCCAGCTTTCTCCTTTGATACCTACAATTTCACATGAAAGTAAGTTGATAGTCAACACAAATAAGGTCCGAATTCTGCCCAAACATTGATATACAACCATACAAATGTACGTACATCAAAACATATGAAAAGCATGCAAAACTTAAGCTTAAAAACCTTCATTTATAACTTGACATGCAATTTATCATATACAATCACATACACATGCAAGTTATATGAAAATAACATGAAACTTAGCCTAAACATCCTAGTATATATGCTAAACATACAAATTATCACACAAAATGACTTAGACAATCTTATAACAAACTTCACTTATCAATTCACTATTCACTCTTCCTTCTCTTTGATGCACCAACACTAGTCAACCAATTGAGTTATACGGTTGACCAGTACTCCTATGTTTAGTCCTTTCATTGCCTCTTTTCCTCTATTCCTATATTTTATACCTTCTAGAACCCCATGCAATTCACTTTTTTCCTTGAAAAATATCATCCCTTATTTCATAACATTCTTATTAAAATTGCATCAAATTGATTTTTTTTCAAAATTGGGAATTTTTAAATCTTTTCGTAATTAATAGCTATATTTTTTAAGTTGATTCCTTCATAGTTAAATTTTCAAAGAAGTTAAGGTTGCTTCCCTTTTAATTATATCAATACATCTTTTTTATTCAATTTTGATATTTTGGGGCTTTCAAAATTATACTTTTTTTAATTAATTGTTGTATATTGTAATTACACCTTTATTTGTTACAATTTTAACCGTTAACTTTGTGCAAACTTGTCTTTGGTGTTCAACTTAGGCATCATACTAAAATTGGGGATTTTTTAAATTAGACATAATTAGTGATGTCTCTATCAAAATCTATATTTTATTTTAATTCTTTAAATACTCAATAGCACTCTCCAATGAGAATATTTGGTAATTTTGATCAAATTCATCTTCTTAACCAAGTTAGCTTGATGCGTGACACTTTACATTATACATTTTTGGATTTATTTTTGAAATTTTCAAAAAGAGGGAGAAAGTTTTGTAATATTAGATTTAGGGGAAGTGACGACGTTCAGGGATAATGAAATTTAGGAGGAGTGATTGTTCTGTCATTTTTGTATTTCTTTCATTTATATGATATGTTTGAATAAATTTATATTATCTTTTATGTATGAATATTTCTTTGATTTGGAATGTCTCTTTTTTCTAGATATTGAATTATGCTCTTCATATTGAATAATGTTTTATGCATTAATTAAGGGGGAGCTAATCATTATCTTGAATTATGTTTTGTGCTCTTAACTTCATTATTGTTCTCTAATATCACATATGTTTTGTCATCATCAAAAAGGGGAGATTATTGAAACAATGGAGGTTCCAATTGATGTTTTAATTATAATAAAAACATAATTACTACAAATGTGTTTATTATTTGATGTAAAGAAATATTAGAACAAAATAAAGTCATAAACTCAAGAAGATAGTGTATGAAGTTGATAAAGAGAAGTTGAAGTTTTTATTTATGAAATGAAGATCAAAACAAGAACAATAGGAGATCAAGACTCATCAAGGTTATTTTACATCTTGTGTTATTATTTTTAAGCTCGTTTTGTTAGTTTGATGATCCAAAAGGTTCACCATGCATAATCATTACATGAGTATTTACATTCATTAAGAGGTATTGGAGCTTTTGATTTTAATGTAAAAGCCTCTTAACCTTTCAAATATTCTTTGGGAACATTTGGGAAGGGTTTAATCATGTTTGGATTAAAAAAATGGTCTTCATTTTTGAAGTTATTAAAATCATATCTTTAGGGTGATTGGTCAACTTATTGGGTTAATGGTCAACTAATTTGTGGCAATATTGTTGATGTATTGGTCAAACAATGTGCCACATTGGTTGACCCATATTGTTGGGCTTGGTTCTCGTTCCTAATCCTGAGGCGACAATTGAAGGCTGTTCGATAGAGGTCATGTGAGAGGGAAGTTGAAAGCATTCGATTTGTATAAATTTCAGTGTTAGCATTGGCAGGTTCGTCACGACGAACTTTTAACTTCGCCGCGGGGAACTATGAAGGTCAAGCATAATGACCTTTTGGGAAAAGTTTGTCATGACGAACTTCTTGCTTCATTGTGACGAAATCTCGAGACCTCGCAAGAATAACTCTAGGGAAAAGGTTCGCCATGGTGAACTATCTGACTTCGCCACAGCGAAACCTTCATAGTAGAACCCAGACCCGAACATCCAATAACAAACGTACATATAAACTTTCATCACAACATTGACGAAGCCTTCATACCAGAACCTAGACCCGAACATCCAACAACAAACATACTTAAAAAGTTTCATCACAACATCCTATTCCATCACTAACAACAATTCACAATCTCAACAAAGAAGTTAACTGTGAACATACACAAAAGATCTTCTTCAAATCTTGATCTCATTACTAAAAAAAAAAGAGTTTGAGCATATCTTTAGTTACATATCAAAAGCCACAACTTTGGCTTAATACAAAATACAAAAATACAATGAATGATCATGTTGATATGCTTATAAAGCTATCCAAAAGTTATAGTTACTAACTTAGTTACAAAAGTCCCTAATCTTGGAGTTGCCAAACTTTGCAAGGATTACCAATTCTCTTGTTCTGCATCTGAGGAGGGGAAAAATAATGGGTTGAGTTACGAAGCTCAGTGACTAATATGTTTATAGCTAGTGATAACGAGCCATATGTCTAGCATATTACTTATTCATATATGTAGACGTCCCATGCATTTAACAATCCAATTATCCATACTTCTACTTCAATCTTATAGTTCAACACATTCTCACATAAATCATATCATATAACTCACAATCATCAACATAACACTCAACTATGCATCCCACTTACAGATTGAAATGCAATGCATAAACAAATGGCTGGAGGGCCCCATGAAATGAAATGGAAAAATCAAAGTTTACACCGTGAACAAAACGAGTCCGACTCTTAAGATCTCGTATACTGCAAGCGAGCAGTCGGGAGAAGGCTTTAGTCAATATGCACGTGATGAACAAAATGGTTCCTCTTTTGCTCAATCACAAGCAAATTATTATGCTCAAAGCCATTTTATCATAGAATCATATTTTCATACTTCTTATGCTCTTTTCCTCTTTTGATTCATGCAAAATGTCATAACATCATTGAACGCATAAGCATAGTAATAAATCATCATGCATTTCATAACAATCACAACAATTTAATTCAAGCAATTTAAACACTCAAACAAACAAGAATTGACTCATTATCACGATAACCATATACATGTTACTCACCTAAATTGCTTAGAAATCCAAGTTCAATGGTGCCCTTCCTCTTGTTCTTAAGTGATATTTTCTTAGTTTCCTAAAACAAACCAAAATCTCATTCAACCCATATTTAAATGGAAATTCATAAAAATTTAATAATCAAAAGCAAAATCAAACTTAAACTCAACCTATCACCTAGGTTGGTAGACTCAAAACCTAGTTGAAAATCTATAGTATCCATCTAAAGTTTCTCTTCTTTCTTCTTACACAACTCATTTCTCTCTCTAATCCCTTTTTCTAATCAAATAAGAAGAAAAGTAATGGAGTTTACTTTAACAAGATGATTTCCTCTTCTTCTTTTTTTGTTCTTTCTCTTCTCCCATGATCTTCTCTTCTTCTTTCTTCTCTACATTTTTCTCTCCTCTCTTTTATTATCTCCACGATTTCTTCCTCTTCTTCTAATTCAAGACACATTTTCTTGTCCTACCAATCATACCCCTCATTAGTCTTGTTCTCCCAATTTTGCCCTTCACTTAACGTAATGCCCATTTTGTGCCTTCTTTTGTCTTTTATGTCTCTAACTCCTTTAATTAATTCAATTTAATACCTTAACTATGCTCTACTTTAGTTCTAACTCTCCATTCTAAATTTCAATTTCTAATTATACTCACTAAAGTAATGGGCTCGATTATAAAATAAACAAATCAATCAATAAATAAATAAGTAAATAAAAGAAAAGAAAAATTTGGGGTCCAACATATATGATATACTAGTCGACTAATGTTCCAGTGGCTAATGAATATGGTGCTACAAATGCATGTTGGTCGACTAATATGTTATACTAGTCAACCATTTCATTGTATATAGCTACTGTAATAGCTAGTTAATGGCTCTAATGACTATTTTAGATCCCAAAACACGATAAATAGGTGTTTTTATCATTGATTTTATTATCAAGAAGGTTTTGGGTTTTATATACACATGTTTTAAAGAGTTTTTCAATCATTTGAGCATTATTGTGTTACATTTATATGTGTGAGCCATTTTACAGTTATCAAGTGATTAAATGAGATATTTTTAAGTTGTAATAATTTTTTTAAGTGTTGAATATTTTACTTGGGGTTGATCCAAGTGATATTAAGGTTTTTCTTCACTTTATAAGAAGATTGTAAGAAAGGTTCATCTTTTCCATAAAACATTATAAAAAGGTTATTCTTCACCTTGAAAGAAGAATTATAGTAGAATTCTAAGAAGAGTCTTAGGAGTGGATGTATGCAAGATTTTTTTCACTGTACCACTATAAATTGGTTTGTACTCTCTCTTACTTATCCTCTTTAATTTATTGCTCAATTATTTGATTAATTTATATTAAGTTTTTTTCTCATCCTTGTTTATATTGATTATTATTAATTGAGTTCATTAGTTAGAAAAATTGTTAAATTTTGTAAACACCCAATTTAACCCCCCCTTGGATGCCATTAGGGACTAGCATTTTTTATGTTTCATATAATATTTCTTTGTCAAATTGTATATAGACAGAGATATTTCCTTAATTTTCTTTTCTTTGCTAGCAAAAAATATTTTTCTCAAATTTTCATCAAGTTTTCCTATACTAAGATCAAAGCAAAAGGTAATGCTTTCAACTATTTCTTAGCTTGATCCCTAACAAATGGAAACAACTTCAACCTTGCTACATCTTTGAAAGCTTCAACAATCTTAAATGTGACACAGATCTCCAAAAATTTGATTATGAATGTATTGGTTTCTTCATATGATAATCAATCAAATAGAATATATTATTGTAGCATTTGAATAACATTTTTTAATCTCAAAGTAGTTTGTTGATATTTAGATTTTCAATGCAGTATTGTGTTCCCATTAAAGATGGTTTTGCATATTCTAACACGTTCTTATGCTCCTCTTCTATTGTCTTAAGTTTTTATGTCTTTTTGGTTACTATTTTCTTTTTCTCCAATAAATTGTACCGATCGAGTTGTTGATGTGTATAAGTTTTAATTAATTAACCTCAATAAGCTACAAGTGCATGGTTCACTTGCATAGTATCTAAGGTGTCGATTCCATGAGGAGGAATAATCTAATCCTAAAATCTAAAGCCAGAACAATTTACAAAAATTCAAAATGTAAAGAAAGTGAAATGAGAATTCAACTCAATCAAGAAAATCAATTTAAAAATCAATCACCAAAAATATTAATAATTTAGTAGTTGCAACACACACTTAAGAATCAACCTATAGGAATTACCAATTGAGAGAAAGAAAATTTTACATATCTTTAACACTAACCTAATCGATTATGAACTACTGGATTATTGGTTCTAAACTATCCTAGGGTTGATTATTCTCTCTCGGGTTATAATAAGTAACCCTAAATTATAAACCCTAATCAGATTATGGAAGTTGTAATTTCTCAATTAATAACCTATCCAAAACCCTAATTAGATCTGAAGTTGTCTAATAAATTATCGAAAACCTATGCAAGATCTCTCTTCACACAATTTACCGATTTGATCTAATTCTTGTTCTATTAAATCAACTAACTCTCATTAGCCCAATTTAATTATTTTTCATTCGATTCACCCTCTAATTTTATTATCGAATTATGCACGTCCAAAATTAAATTACAATAAATCCAATTAACATATAAATAATTAGATTTCATTAAATCAAAGATAAAACCCTAAAGGTGAGTTTAGAAACATCATGAACATCCAAAAATCCTATCATCAACTGTTATTTCAATTCTATACAATAATAAAACCAAAAATAGCAAGAAATACGAATTGAACGGACGATGAAAGGTAGTGACATCAAGAAACTCTTGATCTAGGAAGTATGTCGAGTCAGCTTCTTCTCCGCTTCTCTCTTCCTTCCTCTCTTTCTCTATCTCTCAATAATTCTCTCTAGGGTTTCTCTAACAATGTCTCATGCAAAAGCTCCCTCTGCCTCTTTGTTTTATTCTTTAAATATTTTTTGTGTTCTAAGTAGCTCTAGTATTTTTTGAGGTCTAAAAGGTCCAAAAAATCTCTCAAAACTTGATATTTTTGAGTGTCTGCATGTATGTACGATGCAGGCCACGACCGTGATCCTGCAAGCTAATAGGGATAAGTCAAATGTAACTTAGTTCAAACAGATACGATAGTTACGATAGTTTACAATAGTCCTTGATCTTAGGTATCTCTCGTAGATTAGTTTACATCCAACACTTGTATTCTATGTATATACTGTAAGTTACAACGCAATACGAATGTATCAATTTACTGATCCTTATTATGGTATCAGAGCACTAGCCTAACAACAAATCAACCATTTTTTTGTGCACTAAGTCTGAAACCTTTGTCTATTGTTTTTCCAATGCTTAGTTAGCACCACATTTTTTTAAACCGATCATGATGGCTTTTGGCAATGCCTCTTCTACGGCTACAACCATTCCAGATGCAACACCGCCACCAAATTTAGTTGTCTTCAACACGGGTTTCGCTTATGGCTCGAAACTGACAGGTGCAAACTATCCGGCTTGGAGAGTTCAGGTCAACACTCTCGTCATTGGATATAATGTAAAGGGTTATGTGGATGGTTCCATCCCATGACCGACAAATGACAGCCCCGATCTCCTGTTGTGGATCTGATAGGACCAGTTTGTCCTCCATGCACTTATGACCACTGTTGCAGAAACAAATGCAACATTACTTGTTGGGACCCGATCCGGGAACTGGATCCCAACCAGAATCGGAGACAAAATGCGGAAGTCAATAGCAAAAACGAACTAACGGATACGACTCTCTCTAGTCAAAAATTACATAATAAATATGCTCAGAAAGATCACAATGTTGTCTAAAACTTTCATGAACAGCCCAAAATCAAATTCACTTGCTAACAAGGTCAAACAATTCCACAAAGAATCTGTCTACTGAAATCAACCAATCTGGACAGTAATTTTCCAAACGGTAATTCTCTTAGCACAAAAGTCACAAAATTCACTACCTTATATCCCTGAAAAGATAAGATCTCAAACTTCAATTTTCATGAAGAACTCAAACTCCAATTCGATTTCTAACAATTTCAAAACTGTTATGGAAGCTACTGTCATGATCAGCCATTCACAACCTAGTTTAGGTTCAGTTTTTGCAAAATCATAACTCCCAACTCTGACCTCTAAAAATTACACACCATATATCATTTTCAAGATAATTTCTTCCTCTACAACTTTGTAGAAGATCACTCACACCAATTCAGTTCACAAAAATTTTTAAAATTGCTCCCAAACAGCAAGCTCACAAAATCAACACTTTGACTAGGTTTCTCCAAGAAGCATAAAACCAATCAATAGAAATCAGTTCATATCTCCCAATATACAACTCGAAAATAAGCAAGATCAGTGGCAATGGAAAGCTAATAATGTAGGCTTCAACTCTCATGAAGACCACTTTCCCTAATTCCATCTCAATTAATTTAGAAAAATCAACAAAACTTCTAGGTCAACAATTCGAATATTGTTCACATAAGTTACAGCAGTAACTTTCCAAGACAAATTTCAACCTCTTAGAGTTACAATTTGACAACACCTATTTCACCCAAAATTGTAGCCAACATCCCAAAGTTTCAGTAGGCATAAACCTTGCCTCATTTGCATAACCACACAATGAGTTATGGTCAAATCAGTGTAATAGGTCAAAGTAAATTTTCCAGCACTTAAGTCTAAACCATATTCTATGGTTTCTATACCATTCCCACCCCATTTCTAAACCATCAAACATCCTAAGTAATTAAGAATTCAACCAATACCTCTTCAATACCTTCACCTAAGCATTTTACTAAAATTGGCAGCACCTTACACAATCATTTTCATGCAAGAAAAGTCATCTAGAATCATCCAAAATCAAGTTAACAACATATCTTTCAAGCTAGCTTCCTCAAATCATACTCAAACATAACCCAACAATTCAAACTATCATTTTCATAACATTAAACCATCATAACTCATGATTAATAAACAATAACCCCCTTTAAATGCATCTACTAACCATGATTCATGAACTACATAATCAAAGCATCATTGAAAACACCATTCAAAGCTTAATTTAAACACTTACCTATTAGCTTTTCCAACCTTCTCTTCTCTTCAATTCTTTCCTAACAATTGCTAACCCCTTTTTCTAACCTCATGCAAGTGAAAGCCCTCCATGATAAGTAAGGAACTTGGTGTCTCGAAGAAGAAGGCTTGAAATTTGGAGGAAGGTTTGATGAAGAAGATGAAAATCGATGGAGATGTTTAAAGAGGAAGGTATTCGGATGAGCTTAAGAAACAAACAAATCCATCCACTTTTTATCCCATTCCTTCCTCTTTTAAGGCAATAACCGAGAATGCATAGGATAAAATCAAGACAAGTAGTGAGTAGGCATTAAATGAAGGAGAATGGGTGGCAAAAGAAGATTGGCTTAACTTTTCAAAGAAAAGTCAAAGAAAGCTTTATCCACTTTCCTACCCCATTTTCGATTGTCTAGCCAACAAAACCAATTTTTTTCATGCTTAATTGAGGCATAATCGTGGGTGAGGATAAGGAGGAGGAAATGAGAGGCTAGGTGGCAAAATGTGATTTGATCAAAGGTTTAAAGAAAAGTCAACATATTAATTCTTTAATCCAGATCAAAAACTAACCACAATCAACTCAAATGACCCTAATTTCAATTCCAAAATAATATACCCAATATTACAGTGCCATTGGGTAGAAATTTTCGCTACCGAAAATCGACCGGTTCACCAATTAGCGATTTTTTTTCGGTCCGGGAATTTTCTCCGGAAAAATCCAGAAAAATTCCTAAAAATCCCTTAAAATAGAAAACAATTTATGGCGTACTCAGAATAATTTTTCAAACCCATTAACCACGTTAATCCCAATAAAATTATCTTAGGCACGCAAACCAGGAATATCATGTATGCATGCACAGTAATTTCATGTGCACAAATGTGACTGTGGACCAATCCTATTATGCATGGACAGTCCTATGCACTCCAAATCTATTCCATCCTATGTCAAATTTACCATTTTACCCTTCCAGCAGGGGGTGGGATGTTACAGCTTGACCCGCGATCTAATAATCTGTATCGGCTCCTCCATATAACTCAGATCACTAGCAATCTCGATCTCCTGAGCCGGAATCACATGCGTCGGGTCTGACGGATATCTCCGGAGCATACTCACATGAAACACGTCGTGCAACTGAGACATCTCGCTCGGTAAT
>JANIPM010000006.1:47829730-47840750 GCA_027478405.1 Erythroxylum cassinoides
ATTTTAGGGACTATTTTATAAATTTAAAAAATTTTCCGAAACGGTACCCGGTACTGACCGGTACCGGTACAGTTCCGCTCCAGAGCTCAATCCGGTACCGAGCCCGGTACGGTATTCGTAACATTGGTGCAAATACTATACAATTTCCATTCAACTTAACTATCTCCATGATTAATAAAAATATGACTTATAAAAGCAATTTTATTTTAACTCTCATTTTTTTGCATACTAATTCAAATCAATATTCAATAATGAAATATGATATTGATGGATAGATTTTAATTAAGCCAAGATATTAGTTCATAAAATTTTATGACCAAGATTATAATAAGCTTAAGAAAATCATGAAAATCTTTAATCCCTTCCCTATAATTAAAGTTGTACATTATCCTTAATGCACAATACAAGTATATGTAATAAATGAGAAGGTTTCGTGGTACTTTCTTGCATAAGATGATTTTTTATTTTTAATATATCTAATGTGATATTACATCCTTGCAAAATATAAAGAAAAATGGATAAAAAGAACAAAAAGAAATAAAATTAACAAATAAAATTAAGAAACAAAAATAACATTAACTATAAAGTTAGATAAAAGAAAATAAGAAATATGCAATTAATAAGGAAAAAGATAAAATAAATACAAAGATCAAGCCTCTCCCTCATTATGTGATCCAGGCTGGTTTGATAAAGGAGCGTCCTCAGTTAGATGATCCTGTATTAGTGGAGGGGCTGCAGAGGAAGTGCCCTCGTCTGATGATGGAGGCTAGAAATTGATGCCTCGATGACTTGTTATTAATGACATCAATTCTCCCATTTATCTAACCGTAGGCTCGAGTCTTCCTAGTTGCTCGATTGTAGGCTCAATTCTTCCTAGATGCTTAAACATAGTCTCGACTAGTCCCATTTACTCAATAAGCTTTGCCTATTGTTGTCAAATAATCTTTTGGATTCCCATAAGCTAGCCCACCTATCTCTACAATAATCCTATCTTTATTTGAGCTGAGTTTCATAGCCTAGCTTTGGGACCTCTCAGAATATCCAACTCTGGTACTTCATCTTCCATCTCAAGTGGTAGTGGTTATGGTCTTCATCTTCCATCTCAAGTGGTAGTGGTTATGGTTACAGTGGCTGCTCTGCTGCAAGTTGCTCCACTCTATCTCCACCCTTCATTATTAGCTCATCGGGTTCCCTAATAAGTTTATAGACATCACTTATGGGACCCCAATATCTGAATATCGTATGTATATGCTGCATTATTGCCAAGTTAAGTGTCACCATGGCACTCATCTGTCACATCAGTGGTAGTCAATCAAATAAATCCATCTATCACGCCAATCTTGTCACATAAGGTCCAACACAAATTGTGTCAACCTTCCTATCTTTGCTCTGATGCCTAATAAATTGGACAAGTGCATGTCAGGTGAATTGGCATCCTCTCATTCATACTCCATAGGTAGTACGCATCTATGTTCCCGATGACTCCTTAACTATCACCCTGATCGCTTAGTGTGTGACTCAAAAAATAGGATATATTTGAGCGCGGGATGTTGTAAAGTTGAAACCTTTGACTTACTTGGGTTGTAGTCATCTTCAATGCTAATCATACACCATAAGTGTTGAGGGGATAATCTATATAGAAAATATGTTCACAGTGCAAGATATTATGGTGTCCCTATGTACTCGTTACCATAAAGACCTATCATAATGGAGAATCTGTGTAGCTTATCTTATACATTTCTCCCATCATCCAGAACTGGACTGTGTTTGGACGATCCCCATCGTAGTAACCTCTCTCTACAAAGAATATGGAGAGGACCTCTAGTTTAAGGTCTTTGTATGTAAGCTCCTTAATCATGAAAAGTTGAGACCATATGCGATCATTGACAAGGTCCCGAACTTGTAAGGCTAAGCCAACTTGCTCCAGCGCTTCTTAATCGATGAATAGATTAGTACCAAACTTCTTATCTTTGAGCCTCTAATACTATTCTTCCTAAGCCTTGACATTGAATAGTAACATCCTCGACCACTCTAGGGGTTGAACTGAAGTTAAGGAACCTTCTCCTCTTTGTTGCTTCTTTGGGATCTCCTTGCATAGTGATTTTGTCATTTGTGCCTGAAACTTTGAACAAATGTGAGAAACTTGGCAAATAATTTATGTGGCTATCCTTTTCCTCATACTTAAAGTTTATTGTGCTCATTAAATAATTAATTGTGAAAACAAAATGACAATGAAAACTAAACATATAAAAATAATTAATAACTTAAGACCAATGAATAAATAAATAAAGAAACAACAAAATAAAAAAATTAGAAAATTAACTAACAATTCAATTAATCTCAAAATTAAAATTAGAAAAATTGTAATTAACAAATTAAGCTAACCTAATTGTTAAATTACAAACTATTAATCCTAAATTTGAAATTAAAACCTTAATTTTACAATTACACAAAATTGACGAAATTAACGTTAAATTCATGCAAAATGAAAAATTACCAAGCAATTAAACACAAACCCAATGTTAGTTAACATCAAACATAACTAATTAACCAAATTTTACACAAAATATCACAATTAAACACTTAACGAGCCAAATTCACACATTTGCAATTGAAATTGAATTTTAACCCGATTATCACAAAATCACGTAAATTGAATCATAAAATTAATTGGTTAAGACTTAAATTCAAATTAAAGCTTAATTAAGCATAAAATCAAATAAATTAATGTGTTTTCATAACCATATTTAGTGTGTTTTGCTTGTTATTTGAGATAATAATGTTGTTTTTAGTACTTGTTTTGTTTCTAGTATGTTTTTAGGTCTCAATGGTCTTTATAAATCAAAGGAGAAGAATTTAGATAAAATTGAGACATAAAACTGAAGAATTAGAGCTATTTTGAAGGGACGCTACTGTGTAAGGGACCGTATAAGTCATTGTGATCGCTTCAAAATTGTTGTTTTGCCCATATAAAGATGGACACACCTATGTAAGTCATGTACATGTCTATGTCTGATGCCCATATAACTCTCTAGGAACGTGTTTATATGCAAATTTGAAGTGTTTTAAGGTACACAATCACTAACACAATAGTGTGACTAACTATATATATCACAATCACTCACACAATCGTGTGACTAACTATATATATTCCAGAAACCTTAATTTCGTACTAAAAAAGGCAATTATTAAGTGAAGATATGGAGACCAGAAGTAAGTGGTCATATATATTCCAGAAACCCTAATTTTGTGATATAAAAGGGAATTTATAAAAAGGAGATATGGAGCGAGGAATCTAGAGTTAGAGTTAAAGGCAAATTTAGAGTTTTGAGACATAATTTTAAACCTAGGATGGTAGAAAACATGAAGATTCCTTCAGAGATTCGATAGAGAACAACTTTCCTTCAACGTTTCAAGGGGATTATATTAGAAAAATAGTGATATTTATATTCTAGAAACCTTAATTTCGTACTAAAAAGGCAATTATTAAGCGAAGATATGGAGACCAGAAGTAAGTGACCTTATATATTCCAGAAACCCTAATTTTGTAATATAAAAGGGAATTTATAAAAAGGAGATATGAAGAGAAGAATCTAGAGTTAGAGTTAGAGGCAAATTTAGAGTTTGAGATATAATTCTAAACCTAAGATGGTAGAAAACATGAAGATTATTTCAGAGTTTTGATAGAGAATAACTTTTTTTCAAAGTTTCAAGGGGATTATATTAGAAAATTAGTATATATATATATATTGGATTATTTTCTTTTTGATGATTTTTTTAAACCCATTGTTTTGTTTTTATTTTCTATGTTTATAAACTAAGTTTGTTTAGTGCCTAAGGATGATGAACCCTAAGTTGGAATGGATCTTGTGATTTGATTTTTTTATTTAATGTAATTTGATTGATTGATTCATTTGCAATTCAATTATATGTTTTAAGTCCTAAATTAATATGTCTGGGATATTAGTTATATATATATATGGATTCTTTTCTTTTTTATGATTCTTTTAAACCTATTGTTTTGTTTTTATTTTCTATGTTATGAACTAAGTTTGTTTAGTGCCTAAAGATGATGAACCCTAAGTTGGAATGGATCTTGTGATTTGATTTTTTTTATTAAATTTAATTTGATTGATTGATTCATTTGCCATTCAATTATGTGTTTTAAGTCCCAAATTAATATGTCTGGGATATTAGTTCAATATATGATTCATATAATTAAGATTGAGAAATTATTTTGTACAAATAGATCTAACATAATTGGAAAGAGTTACATATAAACCTAGAGATAAGTCCATATAAATTCTCTAGATTAAGGTCAAACCTAATAGAGAAACAAATGAATCGAGTAATGCAATCTTAGGGGTTTAATCTAAAAAAAAGTTTTAGTTAATCAAATGAGGATTAACTATTAATATTATTAGGAAAGATATTAACATCCATGGTCTAATGATCAATAATTAAATTGAATAAGAAAGGGTTGATACTTAAGAAATCTTAGAGGGATTCATTACCTAGGTACTAGTTATTTGATATTGATTAAACTTGGTACTATCTGTGTTCTTATTTATTATTATGTTGAATTTTAGTTTAGAGTAGTTTTAATTAAAACATCATCCTATTTGTTGGATACATAATAGAAAAGAGATAATTACTAGTACTTGTAGTACTTGTGGGATAAACAATAATTCACTAACACTACAATAAAGTTTGATAGATGCACTTTTCTGTGAGAACTATAGATTAGAGATTAGTATCATATCAGTGATCAATACATTTTTTTAAAAATCAAACAATTAGAATATAATATTAAATAAGGTTATATCTTCTAATATTATAGTAATATTTTTTCATTCTTAATAAAGTCAATGACTTTCTAAAAGTTTAATAATACTTCATGTGCAAACCTGTTAACTCATAAGAATCATGAAGAAAGGTAGCATAAGATAATTTGGTTCAAGCATCAAGTCCTGAAGTATTCTTTCATAATGTGGTTAGCCATCAAAATAGGCTTCCAACATTAGATGGAATGAATTAAATGGGAGCAAACACCTATATCCTTTTTCAGTCTCATCCTAAAAATAGGAATCATATGTTTTTTAGTTGATATTATTCCTTTAGCCTTTAGAGAAGAATAATACAAAACCTTAAACTACAGTATAATCCTACCTCAATGGAAGACACTAATGACTGGCTATAGAATTTGAAACTTAACAAGTCCAATGACTATGCAATAGTCAAATTGAGCATAAATCTCATGATTAATGAATTATGGAGGGAGAGGAATTACATAATATTTTAAAATATCAAATAGAAGGCGTAAACATTTAGATAGTTCATTGTCCAAAGCATAATGGAGATCTTATTAGTCAAGAAACTACACCTTGGTTGTAGTTCTATCAAAATAGTAATCTTAGTTATTCAAACATGTAACCACTCGTAACAATGAAATTAAGCAAGGGAACATATGTGGTAGATCACCTGGTTTATATAGAGGGAGAAAAATAAATAGATAGTTAAGGGGGAGGAAAACCATAATTGACATTTTGACTAATATTCAACTGTAAAATAACAATTAAAAATAAAAAAAGGATCAAAAGAAAAATAATTTAGTTAGAAGGAAGTCAAAAATAGAAAAGTAATATATGAATTAAATTGAAATTTGATTAAATCAAAATTTAGAAAGAAAGGAAAATAAGATAAGCTTGAAGATGGAAACAAAAAGGCCACTTGTTTAAGGTAGAGGCAAATGAAGATGCATATCTGGGAGATTATTTAGTAACAAATTTGATTTCCCATTTAATACTAATCCCTCTTGTAACTAGAATCACTCAATATTTTAAACAAAACTTACTGTATGTAACATTGTTTTGTAAGGTAACTCTACCTTATTAGAAATGTATTTTTATGTAAAAAAAATTTATGAACTTCATCCATTATCTTAGTTATGATTTCATTTATAGTTCTTCCAGTTTCTATCCTTTTTTTCTTTTAAGCATTATCTTAGGCCTCATTGGTATGTGACTCTCATTATATATTCCACTAGCTTCTCTTATTCACTTAATCTAAATATGAGAATTTTTTTACATAACTCCTTCCTATTCTCTACCTTAACACATGATTTGGTATAGTCAATTCTCCTTCTATAAGTAGTCGTCTCATCTATATAAACCAAGACACCCATATAACTTATTAAAGCACTTAATCCCTTTATCAACTAGTAATCCAATTGAATTCCATACATATTTATCCAAGGTATCTCCTTATGAGTTAAGTTTTCCATCCTCATGCCTAGTTTCGATGTTTGAGGAAACAAGGGTTAACTCCATATGTGCCAAGATCCAACCTCCATTATCTCTATAGGCATTACTCTAGTTAGTGAATATAAAAACCATTAAATTATCCTCAAACAACAGCACCTTCGATAGTCCCCTAGATTTCTATTTCTTCCTATCCCATTCCTTCACTATAGGAAATGTTATATGTTTCTTATTTAAGAAACCTACTAAAGTTTCCTTCCAAACTTTAGCTCCTTTAATGAGGACTTAGACATTTGGTGCCACTAGGCTTCAATCCTCTTCTATTCATGGAAGAAAGTATTGTAAAGCATCACCATAGTCATTGTTGTATCTAATTTCTATTGAATTTGTTTTCCTTCATATCTTGATTTTGGTTACAAATTTTTATGTTTTAATCCAAATTTGAAATGAATTGAGTGAAAATGGCATGAATGTTGAATGGAGTGTCTTGTGAAAGTTGTATGAAAACACGAAAAATTATGCAATAAAGAATGAATGTGGACGTGAATTATGCAAGTAACATTAATTAGTTAATCCATTTATGTTATTGGAGTCACACCCGTGATTATGCAAGTCATGGGTGTGACTAGGGGAGTGTGATAGAATTTTCTTTAATTGTCTTAATATTACATGTCATCTACAGGGTTGATGGCGTGAAAACCTAAACCTAAACTCACACTAAAAATAGAAAACAAAGAATGTTAGAGGACACAAACACACCCAGAAAAAATGAAGAAAATAGACAATAAAGAGACGAAGAGAAAATAAAAGACTAGTTAGTGGTGAGGAAGAAGAAAAACAAGATATTGAGAGAAGGCAGAGGTGAAAGCTGGTGTCAGCACCTGATCGTCGGGGTGAGAATCAACCAGAAGCAGAAGGTGAGAGCTAATTAGAGAGCTTGAGAGTGGCAGGAGATCACTACCAGCTTCCTCATCCGAACACTATTGTTTGCTCATTCTAGTTTACATCTGTTGCATTATTGAATATAAACTTAATACTCTTTTAGCCCTTGGATAGTTCATTTTGGTTATTCACTCTGTTTACTGCTTTAATACTTCTATATTACTGATAAAGATGGGATTGAAGAATATGAAGATGATGAACCTTTTTTATTTCATGATGGACTAATTCTTTTTCCTAAGAATTAATGAAGCTATTTTATTTGACTATGCATGATTGAGTTATTATTTTGTTGTCTTATTATTTGTTATAGTTTCTAAGCTTATTGGTTGTAATAGTGTGACCAACCTTTCAATCATTTAGGTATTAAATGAAGGATTGAGAGAAGAATTTTAATATTAGAACGAGAAACTATAGACGCTTAGGTTAAGAATTAGAAGTATATTAACTTAAGTGGATAATTATTAATGGGTTTCCATAATTAATTTGGATAATAAACTTGTTGAATACGAAAGTTGGATTTAGTTTATTATTTGAACTAATTTAGAACCCAATTGGTAATTTTGGCAAGAAAATTATCTAATCAATTCATCTTAGTAATAAATAGGATATCAAATTAGTGAAGTTAATTTCTCAAAAATTTTCCATATCGGTAGATCAAATCATTTTTTCTAGTTAAATTAGTTTAATTTTTAGTCTAATTGTGTGATTTTCTTTAAGCCTTTTCTCAACAAATTGGGATAGAATGTTTAGGATTACATCTATTTTTATTTTTATTGAAGATTAATTTGAGTGAACTAATTTCACATCTTTAAGAGACAACCTTGGGTAATCAACTATAATTACTTCGTATACTTGCGAATAGGATAGCCTAGGTATTTCTTAGAACTAGCTTGGCTTAGATTCACCAAGGAGGAATAGGTCTAGCAGGAGATGGAGCAAGGTTGGGAAGGTTTAGCAATTAAAGGTGGGTAGGTCATTATGTCATATATATTTCCAATGTTGTTTGACCTTATTACTAAAATTATATCTAAGGGTGCTAAGATGATAAAAGTTTTAAAAACTTGTTACCTTTTAAGGAAAAAAGGATTTTAGTAGGAAGTGCTAAATGGATAAAAGACCATGATACCCCTTAGTAATCAAACCTAGAAAAAGAGGCTCAGAAGAGCAAGGATGGGGGAGCTATAAGTTAAATGAAGGAAAAGTTAAGGACTTTGGTGAAGCAAAAGAGAGACAATGTAGAAACAAAGGGTAAGGACAAGGCAAAGGTAAAGGTTGAAAAGCTAACTGAACAATCAACAAGGAGAAGGTAGCTATTATCCCCTTAGCACATAAAGGCACTTTACAGCTTGCTAGAGACGGACCTTAGGTGGAAGGTTAGCTAGATCACATGCATGGCAATAGCTTGCGAAAGCTCTAAGGTTACTTAGCACATTAGATCAAGAATGGTTTGAGTTTTGGTAGAGTTTTAGACTGTGTATAAGTTGACATGATTAAGGCTAAGTTCTTGATGGACTAAGGACTTAGTGGGTGCTCAAATAGATGGACCATGGCTAATGGACTTAACATGGGCAAACATTGGATCAAACCAGTGTATTATGACTGGCTTTGTCTTGGATGACTTATCATCAATAGATATAGATCGTGGGGATCTTAAATGATGCGGCAGATAAGATCACAGAGGATAAATATCAACTCTAAAGGATAAAAACTATGTGGGAGGATCATCTAAAGGTAATGGACATCTTCATAGATAGGGATAGACCATATGTAGTCTTTAATCTTATTAATTGGGATGTAGATAAATCTTATTGGATAGAGTTCTATTTAGATGAGGATGTAATCTTATATGATGTAACTAATTAGATCAGATGTAATTATGGGTAATAGAGTTCTGTTAGGATTCTAACTTGATCCCTAAGCTTTAATGCCTAAATATGGCTAATTTGAGCCTTGCTTCACACATAAAGTTGAGAGAGCATTCCTTTGCATACTTTGAGGGAAGTAGTAAAGGTTGACAGTTTGTTATATCTGTTTCTTATGTTATTATTACCTTTGAATATTCTATTGCTTCTGTCGTTTCTTGCGAGTGTGAGAGTCAAACACTACGAGGGTTATGAGGCATTCAAGAACTAGATTTTTGGTCGACGATCACATGAGGAAGGCTGAGTCTTGCTTAAATAGATCTAACTAAGATTGTCGTGCAAAAGTATAGGTGCAACTTAAGTGCTTAAGAAGACCTTTGTAACAGTAGCCATGGTTAAGAGAACATTCTTATGAAAGTTATTTAACTAGTGATTAATATTACAATATTCAAATTTTGAACAGGATATTCAAAGTAAAGTTGTAGGATAAATTTTCCCAAGGTATTAAAGCTTCATTCTAGACTATAGAAGAATGGGTAACCCAGAATTCTAAGCTTATTAGCAAAAAAAGTAGTCACTAATAAAATTCTTAATAAAAAAATATAAATCAATACATTCTTAGTTAGAGATAAAATAGAGGAAGAGTATTTTGAAATAATGAAATAATTATTAAAATTTTGATCATCATCAACTTTAAAGAGCAATGAAGAAGAAGCAAAATTAGGCCTAGATAATAAAGAAGTTAATTTGGTATAACCCCCAACTGAGAATTTGAGAAAAACACCAAAGCTATAGTAGACAAAAGATGAGAATTTGCAAAGCTTACAATACCCACATGAATAAGGACAACAATAACCTATAAAGCACAATAACCTATAAAGCTAACAAGAAACTTTAACTAAAGCTTGCAAGAATTCCTTTCTCTCTCTCTATTCGAGCACTTCTAGCATTCTATATAAGCTAAAAAATTTCCTCCATCTTAAAGCCTTTACGTATTACCTTACTAAAAATCTTTAAAAATTAGCTTAAAGCTTTTGCATATTGCCATACCAAAATCTCCAAAATAGATATAATAAAGCTCTGCTTCCCTTTTTTCACAAATCCAAAATTCTCTTAGTAAAGCCTTTCTTCTTCTTATAAAAATCTTTATGTCTTAATGCTTCACAGTATTTGAATGAAATAAAAGTGAGATACCTTATTTAATTTTTATTTTTCCACTGTGAATATTATTTTCTTAAGAAAAATGAATTAGATAAAATAAACAATGGAATTGAGGAACAATTCTTGATAATAAGCTACCTAGCTACTTACTTAAAAGGAATTAAAATTAAACTAAGAAAGAGACTATCCACGTCCAAAAAAAGACAAATTGTGGCCTTAAAAAGAAATGACATAAAAGGAGATATTTAAGATCTTTAAATCTATCTTCATCTATGAGAATAAACCTATTAAATGGTTTTTCATTAAAGAAGATGGAGCACTTTAAAAAATATTAGGTAGAATACAAATGGCAATTTTATGAGATCCAATCACTTATAGCTCAATTGATATGATCCTAGACACAATCATTTCTCTAATCTAGTTGATTGTGTTTATCATAAAAGAGTTTGCTTCCTTTTTTGAGCTAGAGAAGATCCTGGAATTCCTTTCCCTCTAAGTGGCATAGATTGTGCAGTTTAGAGAAATTCTAAATGCTCTTACTTTCTCTTTCCTTCTATATTTGATAGTGCAAGCTCAATCTATGATTTGACTTTAACAATCAACATTACTATACAAGTTGTCGATCTGAAGTACTTTCATCTAGGTAGCCTTGACAAAGCTGCATTTAAAGAATATGTTAGCCCTAAAAATTTTTTTTTTAAATTAAGCATGATTAGCTTAATTAAGTAAGTTAAGTTAGCATAATTAGCTTGACATTAATTCGCATATGAGTTAGCATTAAAGTGTTAGGTAGTG
>JANIPM010000006.1:47842166-47854766 GCA_027478405.1 Erythroxylum cassinoides
TTAGGTAATAGTCCATACCCTCCATGTGTGGGAGGAATGATTTTGATTCCTGCAAACAATAATATTTTTAATTTTTAATTAAATATAATTAAAAAATAATTAATTAAAATATAAAAATAAATAAATAATTAATTAAGATAAAATTAATTAAGATGAAATATAATTAATTAATTAAAATGTAATTAATTAAAATATAATTAATTAATTAGTTAATTATAATGTAATTAATTAAAATATTATTCATTAATTACTTAAAATATAACATCATTTGCATTATCAGATGAATGAAAATTATATTAAACTATGTTACTTGATTTTACTATAGCAATGAAATCGTGGATATTATGGTTATGTCAATGAATTGTACAATATTTTGAATGATTAAACTATATTTTGAGGATATTATGTAACTAATCACATGTTGATGCAAGAAAATACTGGAGTATTTTTTTCTTTAAGAGCTATTAGAAAGGAAATACCGCAATATATTTGATTTTAAACATTCTATCATTATAAATAAGGTGCATAAATTTAATATAATAAATTAAAATATATTTAAAATTTGATACAAAATAAATTTTATTTCTCAACATTTTTAACAAACCAACCACCATCAAAAGTAATGGTAATCATCCCTTCATCCTAACCAACCATCACAATTATAATGATTATATCTATTCTCATTCCTCAATATATTCATTCTCATTCATATCCATTCTCATTTATATCCATTCTCATTCCTCACTATATTCATTCTCATTCTTATTCTCATCTCCCTCTATAAACCAAATGCCCCCTTATTGTTGATAATCAATATAACCTTAAAGGAGAAAAGGATTATTTTAAAAGCAATAGGTAAAAGAAATAGAGGATCACTAGGTTGCCAATAATTATATCAGAATCAAGTATTTTTTTCCATTCTCTATTATGTTCCTGGTGAAAATAACATAAGCATTTGGATCAAGGATTAAGTGGTGTTAGCTCTGTTTGGAACTTTCCACCAAATTTGGCCTTTTAGGTACTGAGTATGTACTTGTTTTACATAAAGAGATTCTTTATCCATAAGTAGCTTCCAGGTTCTTTACAAGAAGAACCTTATTCATTGTTTTGATAGCCTTGATCCTATGTCCCCATTACTCTTTAGATCTACAAACCTTCATCCCTTTAACCTTGGCTTTAGAGTTGTTACTAAGATTCCTATTTTGGAGATAGTTCTTTAGAAGCCGTTCAATATCCTTTGTGACTATAATTTGGAGGAAGAGGTGACAACACCAATGGACCTACAAACTAGAAAGAATATATTTTATAAATTAATCTTCCAATTATTAAGATGAACTTGTTCTTCCAATTTTTGTCCCTCTTGTGAATAACATCAAAAATTGGCTTGCAATCATGATAAGTTAACCTTGAGGTAACTATGGGAAGCACGATATATTTTGAATGGGAGATGAATGATAAACGATTATTTGTTTATATTTATATACCCATATTTAGTACATTTTGCTTGTTATTTAATAATTTTATAGTATTTTTGGTACTTAATTTGTTTTAAGATTTTTTTAAGGCGATAATTGCCTTTATAGACCAAGAGAAAATGTATTTGGGATCAAATTGTGGTATGGAATGGAAGAATTGGAGCAATTGTGGAGACACATGGTAGGGTATAGGGACTGTGTAAGTCGTGTGGAGCTTCAAATATAGAATTCCTGCCTGCTCATGTATGTTAAGATACAAGACAATGTATATTTCCCATACAAGTCTTTATGACCATATAAAGTTATGAATTGAGGTATTTTTGGAGATACATGGTCATCTACACCACCGTGTATGTGCCAATGTATATCGCAGAAATCCTATTTTGTTAATATATAAGGATATTAAGAAGACTACATAAAAAGAGGAGATTATAGGCAAATTGAATGCAAAGAGAGTCAGCTAGAGTTGGCAGAGACACTTAAAATGGAAGAGAAAAATAGCAAAAATATTCTACACATTATAAAGAAGAAGATGAAAAAGTGGGAACTTCAAGTCAACTCCAACTTTCCAAAAATTTCCATATCAAGACTTTTAAGCTTATTCATTATTTTCTTATTTTATTTCATTGCCTTGGATGTTAAGTCTGAATAGTTATGTTTTGAACATGATTATGAAATCCTAAATCTAATTAGGGTTTATTCTTGAATTATTGTGTATAACTTTTATCTTATTAAATTCAATTGATTAATGTTTATACTTAATAAGAAATCAAGAGCTTGAATCAAATTTATCTGTGTTATATTGCACAATGAGAGTTGATACCTTAATAGACTTACAAATATAAGGTTAATAAACAATTGAAGATAGATCTTAATTACGAGTTAATTATCCTTATGATTGACTCACATCCAATTAAGTAGTTAGGAGTAGTTTTGGAAATTGAGAAACTACAACTTAACTTTTATCTATTTCAATTGGTATTACTTGATTAGAAATCAAAAGGGTAATCAAAACCTTAAGATATCTAGGATCAAGTATAATTGAATTAACAGGGAAAAAGGAAAACGAAACAAGGATAGAATAACACATAAGTTTCCATTATTGAGTAAATTCAATTTCATTACTATCTTTATTGGTTCAATTGTTTAGTATTATTAGTTTATTTTAATTTCAGTTAATTTAATCTTTTATTACCTTAAACAAAATGCATTCAAATTGCTAGGTGACTAATATAATCCTCATAGGAACGTTATCTTGTGCACTATAATATATGATTCAGATACTTGTGGTATTGCATATATTAAAACAAGAAACAATATATGAGCTAAAAACTAGATATACTAGCCACTACTAATATTCTCTTAGTGCTAGCAAAAAAAATGAGGATGCTTTTAGCTCCATTAATTAAAAACCCTAAAAGTTATCAAAAAGAATCTAGTGAGTTTAAAAGCACCTTAATGGAGTTTAGATCAGTTGTATAAAAAATCAAGACAACATTTGCAAAGGTAAGATTAAAAAACTTAAGTTTAAAGAATTTATAAAGGAATTAGAAGGAATTACTATGTATAATGTTCTTTTTAGCAAATTCTTAAGAAAGCTTCAATGATGAACTTAAAGGAAAGTCTAAATGCCTTTAAAACCTTAAATAGGAAACCCCATTCAATTAAGTCAAATCTTCTGTTCAAATCAATTTTAAGTTCATAACTTTTGATACTGACATTTTTATGATAATTCTTAAATAAATCTTGGGCTAATAGGATATTATCACTAATTCTTCTAACCTTTATGAATTCCTCTTGAATGAAATCAATAATAGATATTACCAAAAAAAGATATCAATAATAGATTATATAATTGTATTTAGTATATTAGTAAGCATCTTACAGATGATTTTATAAACAACATTGTAACATGGTATGGGTTTATAGTCATTTGAAACGTTAGGGTTATAGGTTTTAGAAATAAGGCAAATGAAAATTATGTTTAAGTTCCTTATGTAACTTACCTAAGTTAAAGAATTATAGGACTATCTTGGTGATAATTTCCCTAACTAATTTCCAAGACTTATGAAAGAATAGTGCATTGTAGCCATTAGGCCTTAGGGAATTTGTATCTTATGTAAAAGATGCAAATGATACTATAAAGCACTTATATTTTAAATACAGTGTCTCTTTTAGCATTTGGGAAATAATTTTGAGGCTTTATAACCAACCTTGTAAGACTCCCTATATGGAACCTACAAGCACCCACTTGGCACCCAAATTCTTGTATATATATTCGTGCATAAAATTCTATTCATTTATAGGGATTATCATCACTCATTTTTCTATTCAATACAGTACATATACATATTACAAAATTTCAAATCCCTTAACATTATCATTTAAAAGTAGTATTATATCATTACTTTTATATGATAATCCAAAAGAGATATTACACAAAACTTAAATTCTTAATTACAAATTATTAAGAAACTACAATTTCCTTCATTACATGTACAACCATTCTTTAATCAAAAGACACTTCCAAAGGTACTTTTACTTCTAACAGTTGGCCTGGTCCCTATAGATGATCCATGTACCTTACTCCTATTGCTTAGACCTACACGGATTAACACCTGCGCTAAGCTTGAAAGCTCAGTAGGGAAACACTTAGTTTGGATGACCACTCACAACAATCATCTGCTAAGCACACACACATTCATGAATATCATAAACTCGTGTAAACAACGATGGCATAATTAAGCAAAGTACATAATGCAAATATGCTTCAACCATAAGCTGTAAATTTACATTTATAAGCCAAATATTGATTTCCAAAGCTCATCAATACAAATTACTCATTTTGTCATATTGTATCTCTTATTTATAACTATTTAAATTCCTTTTTATGTTAGGCCTGCACATTCCTGTGGGTGTGGATAACGAGAGCTATGGATATCCTAAGATATCAAACTGTGAATACCCGAAGGCATCGAACTATAGATACCTAAAGTTATTGAACTGTGGATACCCAAAGGTATCGAACTGTGAAGGCACTATAGTCTCTAAATGAAGGCATCAATGGTGTCAAACTGTGGTGACTGCGCTGTAACCCTATAGGCATGCCTATCTATCAATTGCCAAGATAATAAAGAAGGCATTGTAACATTCTCCTTTAATCATTTACAAATTTCATGATTAATATATTGACAAATCATAAGATATTCATTTAAAATCATAAAATCTATTTTTAAGTTTATACATGGAAATCATAACTTATCACTACTGAGAGGGTATCAAAATCGCACTTGTATACCATCCTATGCACATATAAGAAATACATACGCATATAAATCATCTAAGTAAATGTAAATTTTCTTTAGCATGCATTATGTTCAATCTTAAATTTCAATGTTTAATCACCTATTTCATATACGGTCATTCATATTTCATTTATTTCTAGGTTCTTGAAAGTTTCAAAACCATTCAAAAAGGTTTTGATATGATTCGGTAGAAAAAAGGGAAGTCAGAAACTGAAAATACTGCAAATTGTGTTAAGCATAAGGTGGGTCTAAAATGGGCAACCAAAACAGTCCAGAAGTTAATTACACGATGATCTCCACTTGTTCCAAAATTTTCACAAAGAAAACATTCAATTTAGGCCTTATGGTCTTCTAAACATATGTTTCATATATCTCTAATTTCCATATCATCAAATATCAGGCCATTTGGACTTCTAAGTTATAAGATAAGCACCAAACATCACAAGCTGCTCGAATACAGGGGCAGCACCAAGTCATCATTTTTTATTTCAATTTCAAATATCATAAAGCTAGAATTAGATCCTAGTCTCTTTTATAAAGTTTTATTTCTATGTCTTAAGTTTCACCTCCAATTGGAATCACCCAATTTGGAGGTCTCTAAGTCGAGCTATGGCCAAAACAATGGGACTGGTTCAAGTGAACCAAGAACTAAGACATAATTTCACTAAACGTTACTCTCTCTTATCATATTCAACTAATTCCAAACAAAGTAACACCAAAAAGTCACTCCAGAAACCATTGGATGTCTAAATCAACAAAATCACTCCAGAAACCATTGGATGTCTAAATCAATCTTTTGACACATTCAAATATGAATACATATAGAAATTAACTATTGTAGTCATAAACCTTGAAAGTTGTCAGTTAGCTCTTCTTCTAGTACTCTTCCTTCTCTTCCCCTTTAGCTTTCCTTAATTCACCAACTAGAAACACCATAAATACATATCTCAATCCCAATCCCAACCTTCTAATTCTAACTCTTCATGACCAAAGCAAGAAAAGATGAAGATGAGAAGAAAACCACAAATTTTTACCTTGATTTTCACCTAAAATTAGCTTGATTCTTCACACAAAATGATATGATTAAGGAGGATGGAATGGAGAGGAAATGAGAAGAGAAAATTTTGGAGTTAAAACCTTACATACATGTCCCTCTCCCATCTCTTCTACTCCCCTTTTCATGAATTGTCTAGTCTTAGACATGTTTCAATTTCATTGGACAATATGTTGATTTTTGGCAAAATTGCACATTTGGTCCTTCTTCTTCCTTTAGTTCCCACAGTGGCATGTAAAATCATCAATTGATTTCATTCTAGTCCATCTTTCATATATAATTATTCATGTCCATACCTAAATGAATAAATTACCAATTTACCCCTGTCTTTTAAATTAATTACCATTATTTCCCTTACTATGCTTAGATACACTTAATTCTTTATGTTCACTTCTTAATACACCCTATACATATTATAATGCTTCTTGGGTATATATTAGGGCCTTAAAAATATGCACTAAGGAAGTAGAATGACTTGTTATAATGGTGTTATCAAAATCAAAAGAATAAAAAAGGGGATTAGATTGCATTTAAAGTAGCTTTAGCTTGTACAATACATAGAATTTAGCTTGAAATAAACAAAAGAATGTTTAGATCTAGAGCAACTGGTGGAAGAGGAATTATGATCTCTACTACTCTATTCATAAGAAAATGTTGGCACATCATCTTTACTAAACTTGTAGTGTAGAATTATTACAAAAATGTGGACTTGAATAAGGGATGCTTGTTGAAACTGACCAGAGAAGAGTGTTCTTTAATTTATCTAGGAAATTTCTTTGGATGTGTAATTTATAATCTAGGAAAATTTCATAAGGATAAAGGTATTTAGCCTCAATTAGCTATAAACTAGCTAGGGGACAATGTCTACTTTTATTCCAACTTGATTTGTTTCTCCTTGCCATTGCTTATGTTTACTAGTTCTTTTTTTTACTAGACTTTTCATTCAAGGATGTCATAAAATCCTTTCGCTTATCATATGGCTTAGTTTTAATTAGGCTTAAAGTTATTGCATGGATTGGGTATTGTTTTTTTTTTCATCCCCTACACTTGCTTTCTTTATAAATTTTTCCTTCTGGTCTAGGTTTACTATCCCTATTAGTTTAGCTCTTTTTGTTTATAATTTTTAATTCTTTATTTGTTCTATTTTAACTATCCAATACTTGATTTTAAAATTCTATAGAATCCTAATTGCTAGTATTGGATAGATTTTGGACCATTGAATTTTTTATTTGCTTACGGTCTTATGTACTTGTAATTTTTAAACCCATTTATTTTATTAATAATCCTTGTTTCCTCCCTCAAGTTATATTGGAGTCATTTAGGGACTTGTGGGAATTGTCTTCTTTAGCTTGTGTTGGGCATTAGGATGGGAGTGGTGGCTTTGACTACTGATGATAAAGTAAGGGCTAGTCATTCGGTGAGTTTTGGATTTAAGAGAAAATATGTGACAGATTATAGATACGTTTTTGAAACATCGGGACCCTTACAAGGAAGTATTTGGAATTGGTGGAGATTTTAGACAAATATAAGATTCATATAATACGCATCTAGGAGACAAAGTGGACAGAGACTAAAGCCAAAGAGATTAATGAGTTCAAACTTTGGTATTCCGGGTGTCCAAGATGACATAATAGGGTAGGTATCTTAATTGTTAAGGAATTTATAAACTAAATTGTGTCGGTAAAGAGGAACAATGATATGATTATTTCTATAAAGATTATAGTGAAAGGAGTTCTTTTTCAATGTGATGTGTGCTTATGCACCTTAAGTAGGTTTGGAAAAAACAACTTAAATGTCAATTCTGAGAAAACCTAGAAGGGGTGATTCAACAGATCCCCATTGAAGAGAAAGTTATTCTAAGAGGAGACTTTAATGGTTATATAGGGGCAACCTCAGACAGAACTTAGGAGAATAATAAATGGAGATGAATGGAAATTGGAAGGAGATGTTAACCATATGTGAGAGAGAGTAGCAACTATTTTAAGGAATACAACTAAAGAAATCTTAGGAGTTTCTAAAGGGCCTAGAGGTAGTAAGATGGAGTCTTGGTAGTGGAATGAAGATGTACAAGAAAAGGTTAAGATGAAGAAGGGTGTCTAAAAAGCTCTATTGGATAGTAAAACAAAGGAAGAGAGAGTAGCTAATAGAGAAAGTTACAAATGGAAAAGAAAGAGGCGACGAAGACAATCTCAATAGCAAAAAGCAAAACTAACAAACAATTGTACCAAAGAGTAGAAAATAGAGAAAAGGACATTTTTAAGTTAGCAAGAGCTAAGGAACAGAAAACGAGAGACTTAGATTAAGTTTTTTTATAAAATATGAAGGAGGACAGGTGCTTATGGATGAAGATGACATCAAGAGAAGATGACTGAGGTACTTTTATAGCCTTTTTAATGAAGGCATAGAGGACAACATCTCTTTAGGTGATATGAGCATATTTAAGGGATTTCGTAACTTGACTCGTTATAGGCAAATTATAAGGAAAGAAATTAAAAGAGCTTTGAGAGAGATGAAGAGTGGAAGGGCAGTAGGGCCTGATAAGATACCTATAGAGGTGTGGAAGAGCCTAGGCATAAAGGGTTTTACTTGGCTAGCCAAGCTTTTTAATATGATCCTTAAGTTTTCCAAAATGACAAATGAGTGGATACTTTGTTTGTTAATTCCTTTATATAAGGAAAAAAGGGACATCTAAAATTTGTAACAACTGTAAAGGCATTAAACTACTTAGTCACACGATGAAATTGTAAGATAAGGTAATTGAGAAAAGATGCTCCTATCTCAAAGAAGTAGTTTGACTTCATACTAGGAAGGTCCACAACAAAAGCTTTACTCTTCTTAGAAGACTAATGGAATATTATAGGGAAAGATAGAGTAAGTTACATGTGGTTTTAATTGATTTAGAGAAGGCATGTGATAGGGTATGTAGGGAAATTATGTGGAGTTATTTAGTTGTTTAAAGGTTAAGGGAGTTCTTATAACTTATTTACAAATTATTAGGAATATGCATGAAGGGATAAGACTAGAGTAAGGACAATAGGAGGAGATACAAAAAATATTTTATCGATATTAAGATATATTAAGGCTTCTCATTGAGCCCTTTTTTGTTTACAGTAGTGATGGATGAGCTCTCTAAGAATATTCTAGGGGATGTGTCTTGGTATATATTGCTTGCTGATGATATTGTCTTAGTGGATGAGAAAAAAAGTTTGCCAATGTCAAGCTAGAACATTAGAGGGAGACATTAGAGTCGAAGCGCTTTAAATTGAGAAAAACTAAGATTAAGTACTTAGAGTGTGACTTTTCATGCCATAGGGTGGCCTCTGATATGTAGGTAAACATTGGTTCAGAAGTTATACCACAAAAGAAGTGTTTAGGTACCTAGGTTTTATCATCCAAGCAATGGAGAGATCGACGAAGATATAGTCCACTGTATTAGATTAGGGTGGCTTAAATAGAGAAGTGCATCAAGAGTTTTATGTGACAAGAAGATACCACTCAAACTTAAAGGTCAATTCTATCATT
The DNA here is from genome assembly GCA_027478405.1 of Erythroxylum cassinoides. Classification (NCBI taxonomy): domain Eukaryota; kingdom Viridiplantae; phylum Streptophyta; class Magnoliopsida; order Malpighiales; family Erythroxylaceae; genus Erythroxylum; species Erythroxylum cassinoides. The sequence goes on from JANIPM010000006.1 coordinate 47,851,523, forward strand.
TAGCAATTATGTCAGCCATGCTATATGGGACAAAATGTTGGCCTATCAAACAAATGCATAGTCATAAGCTAATGGTGGCGGAGATGAAGATGCTTTGTTGGACCCTTACTAGAAGAGATAAGTTTAAGAATATATTGATAGGAGACAAATTAAAGGTGGATAGTAGTAATGAAAAATTAAAAGAGATGAGGTTTAGATGGTTCAAATATGTTAAAAGGTGACACATTAATGCTCCTGCAAGAAGATCCAAGAAAGCAGTACTTAAAGACTGTAAGAGGAAAAAAGGAAGACCTAAGAAGAACTAGAGGGAACTGATCAAGAATAATATAGATCTATTAGAACTTATTGAGTACATGGCTCGCAATAGAAAATTTTGACGTACTAAGATATGGATGAAGGAACTCACTTAAAGATTTAAATGTTTTCCTTTGAGTCTTTCATTTTATAGTTAGCCTTAATATTTTGATTACATAGTACTTCCCTCCTATTTATTTAGCCTAAGCAATTTCTTACTTAGCCTAATTATTTTCTGGTAATGGTTAGTTTAATATATTCTTGTACTTATCTTTTTTCTAGTTTGTGTATTTATTTACTTATTTTATCTTTTATTGTTAATCGTTAACATGTTCTATATATACTATAGTATATATTGCTACATATTTTTATATTTTTATTTATACATTTTTATTTATATTTTGTGATATGATTATTTTGCATTACATGTGGGCTTATTGGAAATAATTTCTCTATCTAGTAAAGGTAAGGTTGCGTATTACTGGACCTCTTCAGACTCCATGTTTTTGCAAGACTCTTTATTAGGTGACATTGCTGTTGTTATTGATCAGAGATGGATAAAGAGATGAAAGAGTATATGGTAGCAACATCTGAAGAGGGGCATTTGGAATTGCCTAGAACTCCTTTAAAATGTTAAAAGAGCAAGTGTTTTTAGATCCTCCTAGTTATGCCAACCGGTCTTTGAGCTATCCATAAGAAAGTTGATTATATTAAACCGTTTATACTCAAAATGGAATTGTGGAAAAATTTAGTGTTTCCATCCCTATTTTTTAAGCATAGAACTATAGATCATTTTCTAAGGACATAGTTGTGGTTTTTAGGGTTTGAAGTAGTTTTAAAAAGCCAAAATTTTCTTATTTAATAATTTATTATTCCTTAGAGAGGCAAAGAGAATGTTTTATACCCTAGTTAGTTTATCCCTGATGATTTTTGTAGCTTGTAGAGTATCAACTCCTATTTCTGAGTTAAGCCTTTTGAGCTCTTCCTTAATAGTATTAAGTCAAAAGTAAAATTTAAAAGACTTATACCCTCAACTAGAGAAGAGAGGCCTCTAGAGACTATATCTTGAAATTCAAAATGAGTGGATAGGAATTTCTTAACTATATATGGACTTCTTCTCATGTAGCTACTAATATTGGGGTGAACATCAATAAAAGAGTGGTTTGAGACCATTGGAGCTAGGAGTTCATAGCTACTCATAGTGAATGTTGAGTTCCAATCTCTATTGGTTAGAACACGATCTAATTTTTTCTCAGAATTAGTTTCCCTTTTTTATTACTTTAGGTGTATTAAAAACCTCTACAGGTAAGTTCCTCTAGTCCAATATTAAACAAATAATGTTTAAAGTCATTATCTTATATTTTGGAAGTGGTGTGTCCTTCTGCTTAATTTGCAAATATAATGTTGTTAAAATCACCAACTACAAGCTAAGGATGGGTAATTAAACGCATACGCTAGTCATTATATTGTCAAAGAGAAACTGTCTGAGATTATAAGTTGTGGGCATAGAAAAAGAAATTTCCATTTAGGTGTTGCAAGAAAAATATATTTAGAAAGATAAATGAATTGGTTAAAATGATTATCTTCTATAATGAAATTGGGATCAGAAGCTATAATGATCCTACCATTATAGTGGAATTTGTGGTTTGATAGAGTCTTCCAATTATTGCTAATAAACTTGAGTCCTTTCTGAAAGGAGTTAGCTTCTATTTTAGTCTTCAAATGGCTAATAAAAAAGGGCTTTCTAAAGTAACACATTTTCAATGCTTGTTGTTTATTAGGATTATTTAACCCTCCAATGTTCTATATGAGGATGGATATTATCTTAGAGTTTTAAGGAATCAATTCTCTTCCTTTTGCTAGAAGTATCTCCTCACAATTATGAAAGGAACTTCATAATCTTTTAAGGCAGAACTATATGGTTCATTAAGTTTGAATCTTAGAAGTGCCAAGATCAAATGAATTAAGCTCATCAACTACAACCTCCTCCCTAGGGGTAGAATAAGGAGCCCTTTGTAAATTATATTAGGAAGAATGTTTAGTAAGAGAGGAGCAAATTGGTACCTAAGCAAGTTCATTTCATCCAGAGTTAGAGCAAAGGATTCATTACAAGTGTTACGCATTGGTTCACTAGATTTGTAAGTAGGATCCACTTATGGCTTAGGATATGCTTTAGAATAAAAGTTGGCTTCCTTGAGTTCTTGGTAAAAGTCGTTGGTGAATATCCTTCTCGTAGCTTTAAGTATTTTGTTGACAGATTGAAGGCTTGGTTTCTAGGGGTAGGATAGACTTATTTCTACTTCAATAAGGTGTCCTCCATCATTTTGTCTGAAGATTCTTAAGGTATCATGTAGCTTCTTATGGCTATTCATTTCCACACAATTTTTTGAAAAACCAACTCTCTTTATTCCAGTAGGATGCTCATCAAGCAAATAGGTTTTTTAAGTGCGTTGACAAGGTTCTTAAGACCAAATATGGACCAGTACTTAATAAGAATGTTATGAAAATCGATTCAGATAGGGACGATCTTAGAGTTTTTCCTACTAAAGGCCATGTCTACCTTCCACTTTTGGACAAATATGGGTTTCCCAAAGAAGTGTCATGGATCATGTGCAGTAACTTTATTAGCCTAATGCTCATCTGCAAATCTAAAGAGAAAGAAGCCATCTTGTCACTAATATTTGCACTAACCCAAGTTTTTCCAATCTAGAAGTTCTACAAATATTATAATTTATAACGGATTGATATTTTTATTAATCAAATTATAATATCCATATTTGTGTTTGTAGTTGCTAATTATTTTTATTCTAATGTTACTTTCCTATTTCTTGTTCTACTTATTATTTTAATACTTTGTTTATATTATTACCTATTCTTTTAAAATATTTATTAAAACAAGAAATAAATAAACTAAATATAAAACCCTTAGATTGAAAGAACAATACACTGA
>JANIPM010000006.1:47865483-47883408 GCA_027478405.1 Erythroxylum cassinoides
TTGTATGATGATTAAATAATCTTTTTATTAATTGTGGTTAATTATTTATATTTGGAATATTTGAAAATTAATATTAACAAAAATAAATAAGTTGTTGTTATTTTAAATTTTATTATTATAATTTTTAGAGATAAAATTGATGTAAAATTGTAAAATATAGAGTATAATATATTAATTTATAATTTTTAAAAATTTAAGAATTATTTTATAGATCGAAAAGTTTGGCCGAAATGGCACATAATATTGTCTGATATTGGTGCAATATTCGTTTCATTGAATTACATTCTGGCTAGAGTATAAATTGTAAAAGATTCGCTTTCACCGGACCCGCTGGACTTGTGGAGTAAAGGATGACGACAAAGAAGATTGAGATGACTGATACGAGCGAGTACAAAAGATTGCGCGTCTCGTAGCAGCAGTAGGAGTAGCTCGTAGTAAGAAACCTTATCTAAAAGAAGGTATGGTATAGTCGTAATTTGGTTTGAAGTCGGCGTCTCATTGTACTGACACTCCATTACTGGGGTGGAGAGTGGGGAGTGGAGAGTGGGGAGTGGAGCGTGGGGCGTGGTTTTGGGCCTTTGGAATTGGCAGTGAAGAGAGAGAAGAGAGATTGACGTCGAAAGCAGAGATTAGGACAAATGCATGTTAACAATCAACGAACGGTTAAGATGCTCTTCAACTTTTGTTCCTTAAACAATGCTCACAACCGTACGATGAGAATCCTTAACCATATCTAGTCCAAGCATAACCATAGTTTAGTTAAACATGTTCTCTCTCTCTCTCTCTCTCTTATCATTTCAGATTTTGAGACTGGGCTTTGTAGTTTGTAGAGAGAAATGAATAGGGGGAGACAGAGAAAGATATGATTTTTGTGTGATTCTTGTCTTTGGGTTTCTTTGATTTGCTGTTAATGGTATTATTACGGGATTTTCAATATTTTTAAGATTTCCCTTTTATGGGTATCTTAGTCTCGGATTCTCTCGGGCTTAACAGATCTATTGCTTCAATTTATTGTTTTTATTCTCTCTTTGTTTTTCAGTCTCCGTAATCATCATCGTCACTTATTTGATTCCGGATAAACAGAAAAGGAACCCGAAAGCGAATCGGAACCATTGTCTCTCATAACCCATCAAGCCATTTTCCTTCACTTTCTTTAATACTCTTGCTTTGCTCTATTCTTATTGTGGGAAATGTTCATGGATCATTAGATCTGTCCTAAAACATCTTTGTTTTGATTAAGATCTAGTTGAAATTGACTAAACCATATCTGGGTCTATATTTAACTTATGTAAGCAAAAGATGAATTATTTCCCAGACGAGGTGTTAGAGCACGTTTTCGGTTTCGTGACATCGCACAAAGACAGAAACTCGGTGTCTCAAGTATGCAAATCGTGGTACAAAATTGAGAGTTACAGTAGGCAGAAGGTTTTTATAGGGAACTGTTATGCGATCAGTCCAGAGAGAGTGACTCAGAGGTTCCCAGGTCTAAAGTCGATTACTCTGAAGGGAAAGCCTCATTTTGCTGACTTCAATTTGGTTCCACAGGATTGGGGAGGCTTCCTTTACCCTTGGATTGAAGCCTTCGCTAAGAACGGGGTCAGGTTGGAGGAACTCAGGCTGAAGAGGATGGTGGTGTCCGATGAGAGCTTGGAGAAGCTTTCCATGTCTTTTTCGAATTTAAAGTCTTTAGTTCTCATCACTTGTGAAGGGTTCACTACTGATGGCATTGCAGCTATTGCTTCTAATTGCAGGTAACAATTTTCTTTTGGGTCTGTCTTTTCCTTTTAGTGTTTCCTATGTACTCTGCCACTTTCTTTTCTTCGGTTGAACTAGAGTCCTTCCGATCTGGCAAATTCTTTACTTTTGTTTTTGGATTATAAAACAAAGCTAACTTTTCTTAACATGGCCTTTTGAATAGTTGTACATTTATTTTGATTTTTATTCAGGGAAGGAAATCTTAAGATGTTAATTAACGAATAGTTTTAACATGGTTATGTATAAATTTCTGTATATGGATAAAAGTTAATACAAAAGTTTCTCTTGGCATGCTTCTTGTTTGGAATGCTTTTACTTTAGGTTGCTTAGATGCAAGCAAACCTTGTATTTATTGAAGAAATGGTGTCCGCACCTGTGGCAGTTTAAGCATTCGATTCTGACCAACTCTAGCAATTAACGTTGTAAGTTAAATGAAGAGCCATGAAACCATAGACAATCTACTTTGACATTCTACTTTAGAGCTGATATGTTGAACGATTTAGTGATGTATCGGTTTAAAATATTGGTGTCTGTTTGGCCTTGTTTCTTTCTTATTGCCTTCAGAATTTCCCTTTCCCTGTGTTCTTTGAGTTACGGCAGGGCGTGTGAATTTTCAGCTTGTCAGACTCTTGTTTTCTTGCGTTCTCCTAGAGTGTCCATCTTTATGGCTAGCACTTGTGTAATTGCTAATTTAAAACATCAATTTTTAGAGGTATAATGTTTTTCATCCATGATTGTGTTTGTGTCCTGTGATTTCCATAGAGCTTGTACTTGATTATTGTTGATCCTTTATTATGTCTTCCAATATGATTATTAACTTGGATTAGTGCAAAAACCACAAAAATAACTGGTCTAAAACTAACTGTAATTAGCATTTTGAATATCTAAAATATTGACCAAACTATCGGAAAAATGCTATGAAAAACTTGCATCATCTGCGTTCATGTCAGGTTTCTTAGGGAGCTGGACCTGCAAGAAAATGAAGTTGAAGATCAAAGAGGCCATTGGATTAGCTGTTTCCCTGAAGGCTGCACGTCTCTGGTTTCTCTTAATTTTGCATGCCTCAAGGGGAACATCAATTCGGCAGCTCTTTTGAGACTTGTAGCAAGATCTCCAAATCTTAGATGCTTGAGGCTGAACCGTGCAGTACCAATTGATGCACTTGAAAGAATATTGGCATGTGCACCTCAACTAGTAGACTTGGGTGTGGGGTCTTATGTACATGACCACCAAGATTTTCAGACCTACAATAAATTTAAAGCCACAATTAAGAAGTGTAAATCAATTACGAGTTTGTCAGGGTTTCTTGAAGTTGCTCCTAACTGCTTATCGCCTTTCTACACAATTTGTCCAAATTTGACATCACTGAACCTGAGCTATGCTTCAGGTATTCATGGCTTTCGGCTTATGAAACTGATTCAACATTGCAGAAAACTCCAGCGCTTATGGGTAAGTGCCTGTTGATCTCTTTTTGCAGGATATATTTTATACTTTGATTTATCAAGGATGACATTTCTTGTTATCTTTGCAGATACTGGATTCCATTGGAGACCAGGGATTGGAAGTTGTGGCTTCTGCTTGCAAGGATCTGGAGGAGTTGAGGGTATTCCCCTCCGAACCTTATGTTGGGAATACGGGTGTGACAGAGCAAGGTCTTGTTGCCATTTCTGTTGGTTGTCCTAAGCTACAATCAATTCTGTACTTCTGTCAGCAGATGACAAATGCAGCCCTCATAACCGTAGCCAATAACTGTCAGAATTTCACCCGATTTAGATTGTGTATTCTGGACCCTACAAAACCAGACGCTGTAACTATGCAGCCTTTGGATGAAGGTTTTGGGGAAATTGTTCGGTCATCCAAGGGTCTAAGACGATTGTCACTTTCTGGACTTCTGACTGACCTAGTTTTCCTCTACATTGGAATGTATGCTGAGCAGCTTGAAATGCTCTCCATTGCATTTGCTGGGGAAAGTGACAAGGGAATGCAATATGTTTTAAATGGTTGCAAGAAACTTCAGAAACTAGAGATTATGGATAGCCCTTTTGGCAATGCAGCACTTCTAATGGACGTAGGGAAGTATGAAACAATGCGATCCCTTTGGATGTCGTCCTGCGAAGTTACCCTTGGAGGCTGTGAGACCCTTGCAAAGAAGATGCCTAGGCTCAATGTAGAGATAATAAATGAAAACAATCAGATGGATTGCAGCACTGATGATGGACAAAAAGTGGAGAAGATGTACTTGTATCGGACATTGACTGGCCGAAGAAAAGATGCACCAGACTTTGTGTGGACCTTGTAGACTTTTAAGGTGCTTTCCTGGCAATTTAAGTTTATGTACCTTCTTTTAGTATCAGTTTGATTTATTGGGTTGTTAACATGCTGGTGTGACCTTTTCTACTCTTTAATTTGTGTATGACAAATTGGCACTTAGTCGCAACTTACCAGTATTTGTCGCTCTGATGACTACACTATTATTAGGTTTCCATAGATCATGGCTGTAAAGAAGCTGAGTCTCTGAACGTTGGCCTAACCAGTTGGAGTTGGAGGCAGTTTCTTCTCGAGTAAAATGAAAAGCATTAGAATTTGTGGCTTTAGCTCGTTTCTGCCTCAAGTCGCAACGAGTGCTTTGCGGTTTGATTTGAGTGTTATAATTAAAGTCCTCTGCTTAATTGCAAAGGTCGTATGCATGGAAAATTATAAAGCCTATTATTTCTCCTCCATTGCCGTTTTCAGAAGCAGCAAAAAGAATCATCGAGTCGTGTTTCGACTCGTCGATTGGATCAGACTCATCTTCGTAGTAGCAATTTCACTCATATTTAACAGCTAGGGTCAGAAAGTCATGTTTATAGGGTTGATTCATCTTAGACATCCGATGGGCATGACAGGCACAAGTAGCTTCTGCAATGGACTAACGTCTGGGCTCTGATTAGAGTTACGGATTTTATACAGAACCACCTGCCGGAAAATGATACAAAACTTGAGACATATTGTACCGCATCTAAGTACCGTCGGTCGGTATCACTAATATCAGCAAATAGCAGGATAATTTTGTAAATATTGAAATTTAAAGGATTTAAAAAATCTGAATGTCTATGTATCGCCTGCCTCTCTCTCTCACCGCCGCACACCTCCAGCCACCAAGTCCAAAACCAAAAACGTCTCTGAGGCTCTAACCTCTCTCTATCTCGACTCTTCTTCTCTTGCCTGTTGTTGTTGCGCCATCGTCCATCTTATTACTTCTCCATCCTTGTTACTTTTCTGTTGCGGCTGGGTATCGTCTCCATCCTTTGTTGTCGTTGCTTTGTGCTACCATTGTTGCTTCTTCGTGTGGCTTTCTATTGCTGCCCATCATTGTTGCTTGAGTGACACCGTCGCCTGCTTCATCTTCTTTAGCGCCTTAGCATTGTCCCAAAGAAGGTTGATGAATGAGCTAATGGTGATGGTGGATTGGTGACATTTTTTCATTTATGCTTCTCTTAGTTGTGTCATGTGCGGTACGGTGTGGGCAGGGCTTTTGAATTCTACAATCTGCATAGAGACTTGTTGTAGAATGTGACACTTGATAGTTTATATGTGGAATTGTGGATTGATAGATTTGTGGCTTGAGTTTGAAAAAGAATTGTCGTGGGTGATGCATCATTGAGAATTTGCTTGTAAAAGTTATCAATTACAACTTTATATTTTACAAGTTTGTAACTGAAATTAATAAATAAAGTTTACAACTGTTAGGAAATATATATATTAGGGAGATGTATCTATGTTAGGGAGAGTATGATCTCCCTCTTTATTATGTGATTTCTTTATTCTAAGATCCTTTCCTTATGAAATTACCTCTGTATAAAAGATACAAGGGTCTTAAGTTATTATAAAGTCATTGGTGAAATATTCTCTGTTTTTCTCTGTTCTTTACATAGTTTTAGAGCCTGTTTTTTTCAAACCTCAAATCCTTCTCTACTATAAAACCCTAGCACCTTCTAATCCATTCAAAACACTCAACTCCACTTACCAAAACCAAAAACCAAAGCCACAGAAGCAACTAGGTGGTACTAGCGACCATCAGAGTACTGGCAATGTCATCAGAAGACCACTCAGGCGTCAACACGTGGGCGTCACGCGTTGTCGTCTGATGAGCACCGGTGATGACAGTTTGATGGGTCAGTTCGCCTCCTTATCCTGGATGGAGTTTTGGTCTTGCTTTGTGTCAGAACTAACCAGAACATGGGTATTTTGACAACAATAACTTATTTTATACATTTCAGAACATCGTTAGCAATGTTATTAGTGTCTGTTTAACCAAGAAATCCATCCAACAAACCTGAGAAATGTCAGATTTTAGTAGCAAATCAATGACAAGTGTTCCAACAATGGTTCCTCAACTTTGCAAGTCATCAAGCAATGTTTGAATGGTAATAACTATCCATTTGGTCAAAGAATGTAGAGTGGTTCTTTAGAGGTTAGAGAAAGATGTCCCATCTTATATCTGATCTCCCAGCTGATCAAAAAATACTTGAAAATTGGTAAGGTGATGATACACAATTACTACATATTCTTTTCAACTCTATGGAACCTGAAATTTCAGTTCTATTCTCTCACTTTAGCACTTGTAAGCAAACTTGGGACTATGCTAAGCTTCTTTGCTTTGGGACTATGCTTCGTATATATGATATTTCTATTGAGTTATTTCAATCCAAACAGAAGGAAAGTTTGATTGAATCCTTTGGGAAAGTGAAACGTGAATTTGAGTAGTTAAGTTCTTTACTATCGATCACATCCAATATTAAGGAGATGCAGATTCAAGGAGAGCAATTGGTGACTATGACGTTTTTGGCTGGATTGAAACCTAAATTTGAGCCTATGCGAGCATAAATCTTAGAAGGGTTAAATTTTCTATCCTTAGTTGAAATATATTCTAGACTCTCTCGCTCTATGACTACGGCAAGTCCACCAAAGAATAACTCTGATAGGTCAACACTTGCATCACAATCTTATTCACAAGTCAGAGGAAGCCATAGGGGAAGTCGAGGAGGACGCGATGGTGATGGTGGTCATGGAGGTTGAGGAGGATGTGGCAGAGGCTCTCAACTCCATTGCATACACTGTGATAAAAGACGGACATGATAAAAAGTCTTGTTAAGATAAGTATCTCCATTTGCGAGTTGCTTATATTGCATCTCTTGAAGAACATTCTTCAGCTATAACTTCACAACCGTTTGTTACTTTAGCTCAGGTTAAGTATACTAAGTTTTTGCAGTATAAGTCAATTCAGCAGACATCATCTTCATCTATGGAATTTGTGGCTCATCAAGGTAACGCAACCGCATGTTATTCAGCTATCCCTAGAAAACAATCATGCGTAATAGATTCTAGTGCCACTTATCGTATTGCAAGTAAAATAACCAACTTTAACTATATCGTACCTTTACTTGCCTCTCATAATGATAAACTTACTATTACTGATGGATCTACTACTACTATTAAAGGTGTTGGACCCTCTCATCCTTGTCCTTCTCTTACATTACCCTTTACATTATTCGTACCGCACTTTCCTTTCAATCTTATGTCTGTGAGCAAATTGACTAAACAATTAAATTGTTCTGTATGTTTCTACCCTGATAATGTCATTATTCAAGATTTGAAGACCAAGCTGACCATTGGAGAAGGGCGTGAATTGAATGGAATGTACTATTTTGACAAGTTGCAATCATCCATCGCATCCCCAGTGTCAGCCTCTCCTATTTATATCCATAGTCGATTGGGTCATCCATCATTGGAAATATCAAGAAAATGGTGACAGGGTTAGATTATGTTTCCAATTTAAATTGTGAGTCGTGTCAAGTAGGAAAATATCATCGTACTTCGTTTTTCCTTGAGTCAATAAACGAGCAGAAAAATCCTTTATATTGATCCACACAGATATTTGGAGTTCGACTCGTGTCAAGTCCAAGTTGAGATTTTAGTGTTTTGTAATTTTTTTGATGATTTCTCTCGAATAATTTGATTATATATAATGCGAGATCGTTCAAAACTATTCTCTATATTTTGTTCTTTCTATATCAAAATTCAAAATCAGTTTAATACCATAATCAATATTCTTCGTAGTGGTAATGCTAAAGAATATTTCTTTGGCTCATTCTCTAGCTACTTGAAACAACAAGGTATTCAACATCAATCTTCCTCCCCACACACTCCTCAACAAAATGGGGTAACTGAGCCAAAAATTCAACATATTGTTGAAACCGCTCGTACCATGTTAATCCATATGAATGCACCCAAAAGTTTGTAGGGAGATGTTGTACTCACTATATGTTTTCTTATCAATGGAGTGTCATCTTCTATGTTAATGGGTAAAACTCCATTCTCAGTTCTCTTTCCCTATTAAGATCCTTTTTTCCATTAACCCTCGAGTATTCGGATGTGTTTGTTTTGCTCATCAACTTCAGCCTAACATGGATAAATTAGATCCAAAAGCTACAAAGTGTATTTTTCTTAGGTACTATCGTTTGCAAAAAGGGTATAAATATTTCAGCCCCTTGTTGAATCGTTTCTTTGTGTCTATTGATATTACATTCTTTGAAGAAACATCATACTTTTTTAATGCCTAGTTTGTCTCTACTGACATTGATGAGTATCTATCAATTCCTTTTGTTCCTTACCAAACAACTCCCAATTATGTTGCTCCTGATACTAATCCTACTCCTTTGGAACGTCTATCTTATCCTAATTTGTAGGTTTATACTCGACACACTCATCCTAAAGTACACCCAGACAATCTACGCTCGTCACCATTGTCTTCTTCGTCTTCAACTCCATCATATGATGATCTTGATTGGCCCATTGCTCTTTGTAAAGAAAGAAGGTCTTGTACATCTCACCCTATTTCAAAATTTGTTTCTTATAATTCATTATCCCCGTCATATGTTGCTTTTGTATCCACTTTGTCTTTTATACTTGTACCTAAGTTTGTTTCAGAAGCTTTGGATCATCATGGATAGAAACATGCCACGAAAGAAGAGATGTTGGCTTTGTAAGCTAATAATACATGGGACTTAGTTCCACTTCCACATGGACAGACAACTATGGGTTATCGTTGGGTGTTCAATGTTAAGGTCGATTTTGATGGCACGATTAATCGTCTAAAAGCTCATCTAGTAGCTAAAGGTTATACATAGATGCATGGTATAGATTATACTGAAATCTTTTTTCCTATAGCTAAATTGACATCTGTTTGTGTTTTCATTGCACCTATGATTGGCCATCAACTAGATGTAAAAAATGCTTTCTTTTATGGTGATCTTCAAGAGACTATTTTTATGGAGCAACCACTAAGGTTTGTTGCTTAGGTGGAGACTAATCTAGTATGTCACCTTAACAAATCTTTGTATGGTCTAAAATAGTCACCGAGAGTTTAGTTTGAGTTCTTTAGTACAATGGTTATGGAGTTTGTTCTGCATCGATGTAATGTTGATCACTCTATGTTTTATTGTCACTTCGAGGTTGGTAAAATTCTTTCGATTGTTTATGTTGATGATATTGTTATTGGTAGAATGATAAAGTAGGAATCTAGACTTTAAAGCCATTCCTACAGACTAAATTTCAAACAAAGGGTCTTGGTTTACTAAAATATTTTCTGGGTATTGGGATATCAAGGTCAAAAATGGGGATTTGTTTATCTCAAAGAAAGTACGCCCTTGATCTTCTAAAGGAAAGAGGTCTATTGGGAACAAAACCGGTTGATAGCCCTATGGAACCAAATGTAAAACTTAATGTTGATAAAGGAGAGCAAGTGGAAGATCCAGGTAAGTATCGAAGACTTGTTGGTAAATTGAATTATTTGACTATTACTCATCCAAATATTTCGTTTGTTACAAATGTGGTGAGTCAGTTTATGGGATCTCCGCGAACTAGTCATTGGGATGAGATATTTGAAAGGCTCTCCAAGGCAAGATCTTCTTTACCAGAATCATGGACACATTTAGATTCAAAGGTATATAGATGCATATTGGGCAGGCTTTTATGACCGACATTCTACTTCTAGCTATTGTGTATTTTTTTGGTGGAAACATGGTCTCATGAAAAAGAAAAAAACAGTCATTTGTTGCACATTATAAAGTTGAGTCTGAGTACAGGGCTATGGCGTATACATGTGAGTTAATTTGGTTGAAGCATCTTCTTGAGGAACTTGGTTTCGAGCACTCCACTCCAATGAAGTTGATGTGTGATAATCAAGTAGCCATTTATATTGCCTCGAATTTAGTCTTTCATGAGAGAACCTAACATATTAAAGTAGATTGTCATTTCGATCATGAAAAGCTTTGGGTCTCAGTTGAAACCTATATATAACAAGCTAAAAGCCTATGATATGTATGCTCCAACTTGAGGGGGACTGTTATGAAATATCTATATTAGGGAGATATATCTATATTAGAGAGTGTATGATCTCCCTCTCTATTATGTGATTTCCTCTTTATTCCTAAGATCCTTTCCTTATGTAATTACCTCTTTATAAAGGATACAAGGGTCTTAAGTTATGGGTGTGCGTGTGTGTGTGTATGTGTTGAGCCAAATACAAAAGATCCTATTGTATCTATTTTATATTTTTTCTATTTTAGATAAATACAAGCTTAGTTAAGCAGACAAGATCTTAATCACCAAAATAAATAAATATCTCAAAATTTGTTATATTGTTGTCTTGAATTTGCAATGAATTACACGGATCTATAGAATTGGTATACTCTTTTACATCCTTAGTTTCAGATCATAGGTATAGCCAAATATCACAACCTCTTCTACTTATGTTGTATACTGTTCTTTTCTTTCATTCCATGTTAGAATAGAGTCTTATTAATAGACAAAATCTTATAAAAAAAAGTTCGTCATATACCTAGGAATATTCTTACAAGAAAATAAATATTCTTTTCTCAATGCAAATTTTACACAACATGATAAATGTTCCATTTAAGTTCTAAAACTAGAAAAAATGATATTTAATGAAAATCAAATTTGTAATATTGATTAAAAGTTAGAAAGTTGTGAATTTATGGTTAAATCATGTAATCACGCAAAAATAGATATGGTTATGGTTATGTTTGAATTATGTGATCACATTATATGAGTTATAGTTATGATTGAATTCCATAATCACATAAAATAAGCTGTAGTTGTGAGTTATCGTTGAATTATATTATTACACAAAATGAGTTATAATTGTGAGTTTATAGTTGAATTATATAATCACATAAGATAGGTTTTAATTGTGAAAGTGCAACAATCATTTGTATAAGTTAGTGAAGTTCGGTTGCATTTCTATACCATATGAATTTTGAGAAGTTACTGTTGTCTACTTCTTCTTGTTATTTTACAAAAAAAAATTCAATATTTTTAATGTTTTCAATAGTTGGTAATGATGATTCTTAGACTATTTGACTTTAAATATAAGATATATGTATATTTTAAATTGTGTGTATGCTTTTAGAATCTATAATATACATTTGTGTTTGTTTTGAGTTGAGTGATACACATTTTTTTTATAATAGTTGATAATAAATTTATTAATTTAATTTAGACACATATCTTTATTTATTTTACAAATAAATAAAGGAAAGTTCAAGTACTCCTAATAATTTAGTCTCTTCAGTTTTAGGAATATTTGATGATCTAGCTTGGGTTCATGTTAAATTGGTTCCTAGAATGAAGAACTATAACATTTGTTTGTATTATGACAAGTTTTTGAAAGGTAGGAGAATCAACAGATCAAAGAAGCATTTAGTTAAGGTCAAAGGTGATGTGAAACCTTGTAAAAAAGTAAGTCATAAGGTGAAGCAACAAATGAAGACTTTTCCTAAAAAGTATCAGCCTGAGAAAGATAGAAAATAAAGATTGAACGATCAAATTGGTAGTTAAAGTTCTTTTATTGGTGGTCAGGATGATAGTAGGGTGTTGAAGATTATAGTATTCCTGCTCAATAGGAAAAGAATGTTGCACCCGATGTTAAGAATAAAAGAAGACATGTATCTAATTTTTTGCACCATGAACAACTCAAAGGCTCAGTTTTCAATTTGTAGTGACTTAAACATTGTCCAGTCTTATTATTATCAACCTATGGTGGACATTATTGCCTCTTACAAAGCTTCTTTAATTGATGACTAAGTAAACTTCTAAGCAATTCTATTTTTGAAATAAAAAGTTATGTGGATAAAAGAAGAATGACTTAGGCAACTTATTGGTGTTCAATCATTTGTGAAGATTAGACAAATAGATGACAGTAGCCTATTATTAATTTTTTAGTTTATTCAACAAAAAGGACAATATTATTGAAGTCTATTGATGCATATGACCATGTTAAAAATGTTGATATTTTGTTTCAGATATTTAATAAAGTTGCGAATGAAGTTGGACTAAAAAATATTGTTCAATTCATTACTGACGATGATTATGCTTATCAAGCAGCTGAAAGAAGATTGCAAAGCAAGTATAATTCTTTTTATTGGACTCTTTATGTGCCACATTCCATTGATTTGATGTTGGAAAGCATCTATGATGCTAAATATTTTCCTATTATTGATAAGACTGTGCAAAAAAAAAGTGACCAAGTTCATTTACAATCATACATGATCATAAATTTAATGAGAAAGAATTTCATCAATGGTAGGATTTTATATCGTTCTATTATTACAAGATTTGCAGTTAATTTCTTATCACTTAATTGTTTTATTATGATGAAGAAGGAGTTGAGACAAATATTTACAAGTGATAAATGAGTTACATCTCAACATGCTAAGGTTATTGTTGGATTGGAGGTTTCTAGAATCATACTTGAAGATGATAAATTTTGGTCTCAATGTCAATCTGTCATATGAGTTTATAAGCTTTTGATAACAATACTTTGTTTGGCTGATAATGATGAAAAGACAACAATAAGTTATTTTATGATGTCATAGAGAAGGCAAAGGAAGCAATCAAAGTTAATCTAAAAAATAAGTCTTTTTTGTACATATCTGATCTTGTAGTCATTAATGAGAGTTGAGAAAGACAATTTTACTCTCTTTTGTTTGCAGCTAGGGCATTTTTGAATCAATTTCGGATTAAATTTTACAAAGAAAGCTAAAGTTAATAAGAGAATGTTATTAACTATTATAACAATTGTTGTCTATGGGATGCTGCAAGATCTCCTAAGCTCACAAATGGAGATTTATAAGGATATTTTTGGAAATTTTGGAATGTCCATTACTAGTCTTCAAAGAGACAAACTTAATTCAAGTATATATTTTTTTGATTTTTGTTATTTTTTGAAAAGTAAAAATTATTTTATTTTGTTTATAATATTACTTTTATTATCTTATAATACTTGGTGGGACCAATTCGAAAGTTGTATTCTAGAATTACAAAAGTTTACAATTTGAGTTTTGAGTCAATGGAACACAAAAGATTTAAAAGACTTGGTATTTGTTTTATACAATTTAAAGCTTTAGGAAAAGTAAGTTATTATCATTATTAAGTTGAATATAATTTCTTATAATTTCTAAATAATTTAATTTTATTTGTTTGCTAGAACTTTTAATAGAACAAGTAGTTCCATAGATCCAATTTGTATTGACCATATTAATCTTTGGGCTAATTGAGTTTTAGATGAACCAAATTTGATAGATGAGAATGATTTGAAAGATAATCTTAAATGTTAAAGTATTGACATGTCATTTGGTGCAATAACTTTAAATGATGATGATGATAAAATTTCTCCCAATAATCAAAATTTTGTACTTAATGAAAATTATGGTCAATACAATTTTAGAGAATATTTGATTAAATAAAATTTTAAGTTTTCATTTCTTCTCTTAATTTCTCTTATATTTAATGTATGTATTAAAATTTATATATACAATATAAATCAAACTGTAAATATGTTTACTTTAAATTTCACTTGGTTATTTCCTTAATATAAACCCATGTTGTAATATTTAAAGAATTGTGCATCTTTATTATTTTTTTATTATGCATTTTGATCTAATTATTATTATTATACAATAAAATTGTAACATTTTTTATATAATGATTAAATGATCTTTTTTATATTAATTGTGATTATTATGTAAATATCAAATATATGTAAAAGTAATATTAATAAAAATAAATAAATTATTATTTCAAATTTCTATTGTTATAATTTTTAAAAGCATAGTTAATGTAAAATAATAATGTACCAATAATCGTATGATTTTCATAATATTAGCTCTGATTAAACTTAAACCAATCAGCCGATAGCTTGAAGTTAGATTTGTTTGAACCAAAATAACATTACAATATCATATTTAATAGAATAAAATGATGACTTCCTCAACATAACGATCAATCAATTCGAGCTTGGCCGTTGGATCGAGTTAATTTTGCCATCCTTAGCACAAATTTATGCATCCCATGATCGAGTATAAGAACTACTAAGCCATATGCATGATAGTGGCAAGAATACTTTCACCTTTATCTGCAATCTCATTGACAGCTTCAATAGCAATTGGCACTCTCAGTACTCATAAAAGTCAGCGGGAGTAATTGTCACGCTTGTTAAGATGTTTTAAGCGACCTCATCAGTACATAAAATATGTCTTCGCTAGTAGAAGTTTCGCTAGAAAAGCCAATTGTAGAAACCAAGATATAGATAGATAATATAAGAAATTCAGTGTATATAGGTTCTTTACAGTTCTGGGGAAACTGACAGGTTGTTCTATTTACGTAGGAACCATAAGCAAATACCCCTTAAGCATAAGGGGAGCAATAAACAAGAATTACGAGACCCCCCAGTCATTATATTGAGCTATGATGAGGAAACATATTGTTTTAGAAGCAGCATTCCTCCAACAAGCAACAGCAACAAAGTGCAGCCAAACTGCCCATAGAAATAAGTCATTACAAAGTCAATAGTTTCAAAGACAATAGGTGCACACCTATACTTAAAACATCAATTCTCATCATTCATTTTCTTTTAATAAATTAGACATAAAATTGCACAGCATTCTTGTTTAAGCAAATTCTAGATGCACATGGACCTCTAAAGACACCACTCCAACAACTCCCTGGAAGTTAAAAGGCACAAGGACAGGTGAACCAGTTAAGAGTAACAAAATCAGAATACAGGACAGGTGAACCAGTTAAGAGTAACAAAATCAGAATACAAAACCACCGTACAACTACTGTTACAAAATGCTCTAGGTTCTAACTATTGGGTAGTATGCTAATCATTTGCAACCCCTCAAACAGTAATGAAACAAAAGCAGGAATAACAAAAGCTAAAATGATACACTTCTAACAAGAAATCTCACTTTCATTTCACAGCATGGATCCCCACTACTTAAGCAGTTAAGTACATCAAACGAACCAAAAGGAGACTCGTTGCTATATGATAAATTTATAGGACCTGCAATCGTCTCGATCTAATTCTGCAATTTCAATATGATCTTTTTAATGGTCTATCACTAAAAATTTATGAATCTCACTCTAGACTAGAGAAATACACGAGGACAAAAAGAGATTAAATCATAAATAAAAATGGAAAAGCACAAATTTGGCCCTTCTACTTCGGTCTACTTCAATTTTTGTTCTTTAAATCCTTTTGTAAACTAGAACTTTTCAATGTAGTCCTTTTTCTGAATATCAGGATAGGACATCAATATAGCAAACACGAACTTGATAGTTGCAATTGTGGATTATACATGACCTATGTGCTACAAGTAACTTTAGATTGTGGAAAAAAATTTGTATAAAAAACAATACTAATCATGAAATTGCTACTTGAAATTATTCAGATGTAATTTATGCGCTAAAATTCAGTTCAGTTCAGATACTCGTACCGGGTTTCAAATAACAGGTTACAGTTCACATTAGTTTTTGCAAGTCCTTATGATACAGGATCACTCTGACTACAGATCTATAATACAACTTAAATTTGGACTTTGGTAGAAACATTTCAAGTGTCAAATAGGAATTTTATGCTCGGTGCTATCTAAAATGTACAAAATTCTATGTGTTGACACCTGAGACAGCATTGAAACCTTATCATAAGGACTGAAAAAATTAAGCAGGAGTAATGAAATAGGAATTGGGATCAATGAATACTAGTGAAAGTTTGTTTGTTTTTGCATAAAAATTGAAGAGTGAGATATAAACAAAATTAATCACATCAAACCATAGAAAGTTTGATAAGAATTAAAGGATGAGATCAAGTAGGACAACTGAAAGTTTGTTAGTACCTCAAACCATAGAAAGTTTGCATATGTTAAAGTCACACAAGGATCTACAAACTTCAGAATTTCAAGTATTTGACATTAGAGACAAAGAGGCAATTTTATTCTTGAACTTCTCATCCCCCCTTAGTGTCAAACCAATATAGATCAAGCTCAAATCATCAGCAATGAATAAGCAGCTTATCACTAGTGTTTAATATAGTTGTGAATTTTATCATTCAATAGTTGAGAGAAAAAGCTGCAAGCCCGACCAAAGTCAAGACTCCCCAAAGATAAAAGTTGAACACAATTAATTTCAAGTTCCAAACTTATGCATGTGATTCTCCACTGTATCATATGTTAAATGTCCAACAAAGATAGCAATGTTCATTGCAGCAAGGAGCACTTCATTGGCCTAATACAAAAGTTGTGGTCTAATCTAACTTGCAGAAACTGTTCTATTTAATTGTTAATTTTTGAGAGCACCCAACCAAGTAAGAACGATATTTGACAATAATAAGATCGCTTTAACCAACCAGGACCAACCAAGAACCAAAAACCAAAATACAAGGAAATATACTTGAATAACATTTCTAGTGAGAGTAATTAAATTCTACCAATTCACATCACACTGCAATATTTCTACGTAGAAACAATGCCTCTTTTATTGAAGGGATGCAGGTAATTTTTAGTTCAGTGTTAATAGTATAAAGAATATTTGGTTAAATTGTAGTGATAAATCTTAATATAACTTAGTTTTCACGAAATTTAATAATTAAAAGATATTTTGGTTTATTATGGTTTGAATCGAGTAAACTTTAAACAAAATGGTAAAATTATTTAAAAGTTAACTTTCTTGCTCAATTGCCCCCACTTAACAAATACCCAGGTTCCGGCCCTGCTTCTAAGACCACGAGGAGGTACTAAAAATTAAGCAGACATAGTCTATAGCCGCAAAATTATTCCGGACATAAGCATAAAACTACTCAACTCACACAAGGAGAAACAGAAAGAGATATAGACCATACCACCCTCGTAAGACGGAGTTACAACCGTCGGAATCGCCATGATGATGCTGATGCTGGTACTGGTAATGATGATATTGGGGCGGTGGTGGCGGCGGCGGAGGATACCCCTCAGTGAAATACCCTTGATACCCTTCATATGGCGGTGGCCGTGGCGGTCCCGGAGGCGGTGGTGGAGGTGGATAAGGAGGGTAACCCGGCGGTGGCGGCGGGTAAGGAGGTGGTGCCGATGGAGGATATCCCGGTGGCGGGTAAGGTGGGGCATAACCTGTAAACACAACCGAATTAATCAAAACTGAGAAAGCCACAAGATTGGGTAGAGATTTAATGGGGTAATAGCGATTACCTGGAGGAGGGTATGGTTCTTGGGGCGGTATTTTCTGGTAACTCATGTTTTAGGGTTTAGAAAACAAAACCAGCGAGCAAGAAGAAGAAGAGGAGCGATGTTGGTTCGTTGTTGTTTGGCTGGTGATGTTGGATTACTTAAAGTAGCAAGCTCCAACAAACTCACTAGCAATAACCACCGTCCGATCAAGGATGCTAACTACACGGATCTGCATCATTATGTTAGATGCTAACTTAATTATGTGCATTAGTTCTGATTTCTGAAGGAGCCTAACAATTATGTAACCCGAACCTGGGAAATCGTTCTGTCGAGGATTTAAATAAAAATTTACTAACTTGGCGTTGGTGAATTGATAAAGAGTTATCTTGATTTAAGTGACGTCACGAGTTTAAATCGTTTTTATATATACAGTTGTTTAAAATTTAGGACTAAAATTTTACCTCCTATAAAAAACTTACCTGACTTGAGCTATAATTAATCTGAATATAGATGACTTAAAGATGTCTTCTTATAATTGTAACTCTCCTCAGATACATTATGGGCAATAAAAATAAAAAATATTTTTTTTGTGGTTAGAAATTCATTTTAT
>JANIPM010000006.1:47932650-47952599 GCA_027478405.1 Erythroxylum cassinoides
GGAGGAAGCTCGAACATTCCCTAATGCGCAAGCCAAACAGAAATTGGGGTTTCCTCTTCCGATTGAGATTCGGAAGAAGAACTTCGAGCACTTTCTTAGTTTACCAAATTTAAAGCCGAACTTGAAGGCCTCAAAACATCAGCAGACCATAGTCAACCAAATCACGAAGAAGTACATTACACCAATAAAAATCAACAGACCATAGTCAACTAAATCACGACGAACAATATACCAGATTCAGGAAAAAGAATAATCTTTGCATGATTAGGGACACACTGCAATGGCATATAGATCCTCATGTCTTATTCAGTGCCCTCCCAAATATATAGACAAGCTAAAAAAGAGTAAACCCTGAGGAAGATTTTACTAAAGAAGAAGATAAGATCAGAGAGCATTTCCTTACCACATAAGATCAGAGAGTAGAAGCAATAACAGAACTACAAATTACAGTACAGAACTACAAAGCAATAACAGATCTAAGCTTACATGCTCGAACAACCGGATCTCAAAACAAAACAGCACAAATGGTAGAGGAAGTAGGCTTATACATGCCCGCTAAATCCTCAGGATTAAACTGATATATGTCGACGTCTCTAATATTAACCGGAGATAATGGCTTCTTCTCTAATTTATTTTTAAGGTAATAATGAAGCACCTCTATGTCACTGGATAAGAACCTCACACCCGGCGGGGGGTAAGTCTCCATGTCGTTGCTTTCCACTGTCAGACCTTGCATTGCTGTTTTCTTATATATATATAATATACAGATAGATAGAAATGATCTTTTTATTTCAAAAGTAGGAAAGGTTGATATAAATATGCAATTTATAGAATTCCACATAGAAGGTCATTTCTAGACATGTCCATTATAAGTGAAGTTCAAATGAGTATCGTTGCTGGATGATAAATTCTGAAGCACCGTCTCAATTGTCAGTAATATTCTAGGAGTTAGCTAGTTGATGGCTACACTTAGTCTGAATCTCCTGAGATATCAATTGTTCCTTTGTGGAACTAATGAGCTCTAGCAGCAAGGTATCCATGCACTTAGCTTGGCTTCGAAAGACCCTTTTATTTTATTCTTCTAACACTACAATGTATATACTGTATTTTTTAAGGAGATTTTGCAAACTAGAGAATCCCAATTGCTAAGTTTGAGAATCTAAGAAGATTAATATATTATCTCATTCCAATCCAACGCAGGAGAGAGAAAATGACGTACCTATTCCAAACATGAGAGGAATATTCAACTTGGAAGAAGATGTGTTATATTGTCTCTTCCTCCTGGTTATAAAGAGTACTTATGGATAAGATGTTTAAGACAGCTTTAACTCTGTTTGCCATGTAACGACTCTTTCTAATTATGAGTCAGATGATGAATGAAGATCTGAAATTTTCTTGAGGAAACCAAACTAATTTGTTTCAGTTTATACTTGGGAGTTTCTGCCTTTAGCATTTTCCTAAAAGTCGAGTTAGTGAGGCAACCTAAAGAGCTCTTAGTCCACCAGGTAGGATCCTCTTTATTAGGATTGAGAATAAAGTTTAAGATGAGATCTATCAAAGGGGACTTACAGAGTGCTTTAAGGCCACATGGCCTGTTATTAAGAACTTCCTTTATGGTTGGAAGTTTAGAGAATGATGTATAATGGGTATTAAGCTTAGGAGCTTCCCTCGTAGGACCTAATTTGGTTTAGTCATGATACCATAAACTTTTAGTTATATCATTACCCATGCCGTTCTTAATATTTTATAGTTCTCGGGCAAAAGTAAATAAAATTTCTATTTTTGTCTATTTTTTAGTCCTTATATGAAATAAAAATAAATAAAATATAGGTCATTTTTGTTATTCTTTATAAAGTCAAGAGTAGGTTCTATTTTATTTCATTATATTTTTTATAAGGATAAAAATAGGTCATATTTTATCATTTATAAGGATAGGTCCTGATCAGGTGCTCACCCTAACCTTGCTCAGGGCCGGCCTTGCCATTACCGATTTTAACTTTGATATAAGGCGGAATAAATTTCTAAGCTTCAAAATTTGAACCATAGACCAAGAGGAATTATATCTAGGTTGAATTTTTCCAAAGGTTGGCATTTTTGAGATAAAATGCATAGATCCATTTTACTTATAGTCCCTGTTTATTTGCTAGGATCCTCCATAGTCTTTGATTATTAGAGTTCTATTGATGACTTTAATTGGGACGATCGCCAAACCCCCTTCATGCTTTGGTTAGCACAAATCACTCCATCTAATCTAACTTTTGTCATTACTCTTTTATTGCAATTCCTTGACCAAAGAAAACTTCCCATCACTCTTTTAATTGTTTTAATGATACCTATTAACAACGTGGGGTGTGAATAATAGTAATGGATGTGAAGGTTGTTAAGAATGGAGTTAACGAGTTGAATCCTCCCCACAAGTGATAAGCTCTTGCCGTGCCAATTTTGTAATCCTCTTCTGAATCTTTTCTATTAATGGGAGATAGTTATTAAAAGAGAGTTTCCTTGAATTGATAGAGCCTTCCAACTTGGAAGGTGAAAGGAGCCTTTCGATGTTTCTGACCAAGTAGCGTAGAAATCTAGGGAGCAAGATGCTGAACATTTAGGCAAAGAGACCTCTAAATATTAAATAAAGTTAATATTTATGTTAATAATTTTTTTACTTATATTTAATTATTATAATATTTATTTTGTAAAAAATTAATTATAATAATTTGTTTTTTATAAGTAACTAATCAAAATTTTTGTTCTACAATTTAAAAAATATTAATTTCAAATATTTAAGAGATATTTTTATAATAAGAATAAAATTTTAATAAAATAAAATAAATAATTGTTAAAAATAATATAAAGGATTGATTTTGATGATAATATTAAGACATGAATTAATATTGGGATGAATTAATTAATCGTTATTAATATTGTTATTAACGGGGAAATGGGGAAAACGAATCTAGAGACAGTAAGTGGAGGAGAATAACTATTGCACAAAAAAAGAGAGAGGTAATCTCCAATGGCGCCCACGGGAACTGAATTCTAAAGAGCACCGCACCCACTATTTAACTTCCCTTTCTAACCTTTTGCTGTGCTTAAAAAGTAAATTCCATCATAAACCCCTATCGGAAGGAAGGAAGGGCATATAGGGAGAGAGACAGATTGGCAGGAGGAGAAGCCTTTGGCCCGCAAATCAACCGAAGAATCAAAATTGGGTTGTTGCCATATATATTGATTGCTATTATTGATTTTTTGGGGGGGATCGCTATATGATTTAAGAAGATGATGAGCTGGAGAAGAGTGTTGAAGTCCGTGCAGGCCTTAGCGGCCCACAGTCTCCTTTTCTCGTTTACTCTCTTGCTTGTTCTCAAACTTGACCATGTTGTCTCATACTCTTGGTGGTCAGTTATCTCTCTCTATTTTGCGAAATTTGTTTTCACTTCGTAGTTTGTTTTTATTTCTACATGAATTGGGGTTTGATTCTTTATTTTCCTCCTTTTCAGTTGGAAGAGCTCCTTTTTCTTTGTTCTTTCATAGTTGGAACAATGTTTGGAGATGGTTTAATTTCCTTGATTGGAGAGATTATGGGGGGTTTTTGATTTTGGAATTGCTGACCCATTTCTGGGTTTTATGCATTTATTAATGGATTGGCTTTTTGTCGTCTTGTTTATAGGAAATAATACTTCAATAGCGAAATTCATTTTCAAATCCTGCTTAATTTGTGAACTAAGTCATGCATGAGGCGTCTATTTTATGATTATTACTACAAAGATTGAATATAATGCAGTTTGATCCTGAACAAAGAGAACTCCGTATGGAGACGGCAAAATCAGTTTCCTCCAGAAAACTGTAATCATATTTCGAGAAGTATGAGACCTTTTCGTGTTTTCAATAACACTTGCAATATTGCTTTAGAATCTTACACTAGGAGGCTTAAAACTCATTCAGTACAGGTGTAGAGGTTTGTTGAGACTAGTATGGGTTCTGATGAAGTGACGAATTGGAAAAAAACAAGAAGAAGTAATCATTAGGTTTCTATCTAAGGCAATGCAATATTTCTTTTATTCCGGCAAGATGTTTGGGGGCATTGAACTGTTTCTTCTGAAGAGCAATCGGCCTTTATTTCTTTTGGTGATGGATGATGTGGTTGGCTCCCTTGATGTCAATTTTTTTTTCATTTATACTGAAGAAGAAAGATATTGCAAATTGGCGATGATCTAACCTTTTGAAGGGTATAGGATTTTTCCCCCCTTCTTTCAGCATGCAAAAGAGCTACCTAGTCTAGAATGGGCATGCTTAGTTGTTGAGTTGGTTGAAGATTAGAATAGGTAGAGAATGAATAAGCAAAGGTAATGAATGGAATTGATTCGGACTGGGAAATAAAATATGGAAACAAAATTCTGATCCATTTGGTAAAGATATTTTCTTTTGTCACTAGTCATCCCTTAGTCAATGGTCTTTTCTAACTTTCTGTCAATAAGTACCTTGCGTGTAGCTTCCCTATCACTAAAATCATGCTTTAGTTGATCCTCACTTATTTCACTATTGAGATGCTAAATAAAAAGAGATCACTGAATTAATTGCATTTTGAATGGACTCTAATTTTCAGGTTAGTTTTCTTCCCACTTTGGGTTTTCCATGGGGTTGTTGCTCGTGGGCGATTTTCATTACCTGCACCATCAGTTCCACGCAATCGTCATGTATGTCACTAAATTTATTGCCATATTGAGAGATTCGTAGTGATACTAATTTTTTGTAGTGATTATTTGTTGGTGTATTTATATCTTTGATAACGTGTCATGGTTTATAATGTGCACATGATATTTCAAATCTTTTAACCAATTTCATGGATTTGAATCATTGGGATCTATGATCATGAGACAGTGGGCACCGTGCCATGCAGTTGTGGCAACACCATTGCTTGTTGCGTTTGAACTGCTCCTCTGCATATATCTCGAAAGTGTTTATGGTATATATCTCCTTCCTTATAAGAACTCTTGAGAGTGTTTATTTTGTTGGTTTTTTAGATCATGCAAATTTATATGCCTTGAACATTATTTACTAATTTATCTTGTTTTTTCAGTTCATGGCATTGGAGCTGTAAACTTGAAGATTGTCTTTATTCCACTGTTTGCATTTGAAATAATTATCCTTACTGACAATTTCAGGTATTTCCTTTGCAATTTAAATTGTTGTGGTTGTTATTTAGTTTTTGTGAAATTAGATATTTCTTTCTCATGAGTGACCTGACGAGACCTCGCATTCAGCGGGACTTTTACTGGGTTGTTGTTATTGTTGATTGACCTGACAATGTGTCATATGAATGACTAGTCAACAAATATTGAGAGAATTGCATAAAACTTTCTTTTATTTTGATTTTCTTAAAATCATTTCTAACTCTGTCACTGAAAGAGCATTGGAATCAACTAGTTTGATATTTGTCCTGTTTTATATTCTTTATTAGTTTCTAAAGTTCCCATAGATGATTGATCGGTAACCCACTAAGTTCAAGTCTTTCTTTGGCATTTAAAACTTTTCTTTGAGGGATGCATTGTCATTAGGCCATGAAAGTATGGTCACGATGTGCATAAGTCATTCGCTTGGAAATTTCAGTGCAACACAAGAACATATTTTTAATCTTGTTTCTTGTCTATATGTCATCTTTGATGGCCATACAGTGTCTTTAATGCAGATATCAGCATTTGACTTGTGTCATGACACCTGTATTTGATGTTTGACTAACTTATTGCATTTGTGACCTCTTTTAACAATATATTCAGTAGAATCTGAGTTTAGTCTTTCAGTGCTTTTGTATGCTTATTGCTTTGCAAATCAATCAACGGTAACAACTTGAATATGCCTTCTTCCGTACTCCAGCCCGATTTTGAATAGTAATCCATTTTTGTTCATTCATTATGTTTAGTATCTGATTGATTAATCTTGCAGAATGTGTAAGGCTCTAATGCCTGGAGAAGAAGAAAGTATGAATGATGAAGCAATATGGGAGACATTACCTGTAAGTTATTCTTTTTTTTCCTTGCTGTTAAAAATTTATCTAGTGCAGCTTTTTTGAGAATACTACGACTTTGATATTTAGTTTTCAATTGAGATCGATCACAATGTATATCTGTTCATTTCCGTTCTCCACATGAAATGAAGGAATGATTCCCCTAAGAGACTTCAAATGTTTGAAATCCAAACATTTTAGTCTTTCAACAGTAAAAGATCAAGGATTCTTTGGACATGTTGGAACTAAAGAAAGCATTATGTGTTGGGAGAAAGTAGTTTTTTTTTTGGTTCTTGTGTTGATTATACATGTTACATATGAAAGAAATTGTTTGAAAGACACTCATTTTGTAGGGATTCTATTCTGTTAAAAAGAGAGATCAAGTCATAATGTTTAGCGGGAAAGTTGATATATAAGTAAAAGCATATGTGGATGAATTTTATCTTTTCCATTTCAGCACTTTTGGATTGCAATTTCTATGGTTTTCTTCTTGGCTGCTACAGTCTTCACACTCCTAAAGCTATGCGGTAAACTTTCTAACTTGTTTCATGATTTTCATGCATAGTTAAATTCGTTGTTCTTAGCTACTGTCTTATTTTATGAGATTGGCATTGAATCAATTTGATTGATCCTCTTGCAATAGGTAAGGTGAGATCATGACTGTAAACGTACATTTTCATTAATAGATATAAAGCGATCAGACACAATCAATCAAGATTATCTGCTATAAGTGTTTAATTGAGTTGATTTTACTCTGCAACTAGGTTTTTACCTTTCTGGGTACAAGCTGGTTTCATATCAGGTTGAGTATCCTCCACTGTTCACCCCAATTTTCCCAGTGGTAGAAATTTAGTTCTCATTTTCAAATAGTAATAGTCTACAAAAAGAAAAGATCTTGTTACGATTAAGTATCATTAGATGTCCTTTTGTATTTAAAAGGGGTTACTGCTTATTAGCATCTTATGAAGTATCATTAGATGCCCTTTAGGGTGTGATCCAGTCATTGTTTACTAGCATTATGTTTACCATAGATGATACCTGTGAGATGGTAATTATTGGTTGTTTTCCTTGACCTCTGCTGTATATTTTGAATTTGCATTGTCAGTATTTGCTCTGGGTTGTCCTCAATTGTATGTCAATTATCTATTCTGGGACTCATACAATACTAGTTTGGTCTTCCTTGGATTGCTGACTTGCCAGCTTGAAAATATTGTAAGTTAAAGCTATGGTTAAAAGTTCCTGAACTTTCATGCTTGCAAAATCTAAAAGCGAACCTCTTAATGACCTGCTGTTTCACTGTCTCTTCAACAGTGGGAATACCATGGCTGTTGGTCTGAATCACTAACTTTCTGATTAATTTGATATTACTGGATCTAAATGTATTGGTGTAGGAAAATTAGATCCTCTTCTACCCAATTCTAATAATTATGTGATTTCAGAGATCCATAAACCAAGGTCTCCTTCTTAGTGTATGTGCAATACTTTATGTGTTTGCTCATTTTTCTGCTTTATTTCAACCTTACTAATTCGAACTAGGACACATCATCAGTAACTCCTTTGTTTAATGCTTAATTTCAATACAACATATTTTCACTGACAGAACTTTTCTTCAAATTTCATTGTCCCTTAGAATTTCTATATTTTTTGGGCTAGTCAACTATATTCTTGGGGTATTGATGCTTTTACTTGTGATGCTCACTTCACCCAACTTTTTTAGTGGCCCAGAATTGATTTCTTCGTATTCTTTCTGCACTTTTTACTGCCAGCACTTTGTCAAATGATTGATTAGATCCCACCTAGACTGCAACATTTACAATCAACAAAAATTTACTTTTTAATTTTTCATTTAAATTTTATAGGTGATGTAGGTGCTCTTGGCTGGTGGGACTTGTTCATTAATTTTGGGTATGGCTTCTTTCATGCTATCTGCATTATTAACATTCCCATAGAGTTAGTGGAAGTTTCTAATACACCCAGCTGAATAAGAAAACATGTTTGTGCAGGATTGCAGAATGCTTTGCTTTTCTTGTTTGTACAAAGTGGTCCAATCCAGTGATTCACCGATATTGTCGTCCAAGAGATGCCAGTTCAACCTCCACTACCATTAGATATCTTGACTGGAACAGTGGCTTGGTAGTTTTGCCTGAGGATAACCAGCATCAAGAAAGAATGTGCGGCCTGCAAGACATTGGTGGTCATATTATGAAGGTTCCAATAATTGGTTTTCAAGTTCTCCTCTGTATGCGGTTAGAGGTGTGTAACAGATCTTTTTGTTACCTTGAATACTGATATTGGAATAGTCTTACCAACAAATGTTCAACACCTTAATTTAGGGAACACCTGTTGGAGCAAGAAATATACCACTCCCAATTCTTTTCTCTCCAATCTTCCTACTTCAAGGTGCTGGTGTGCTGTTTGCTGCATCCAAGTTGGTGGAGAAGCTTATTATTTTAATACGAAGTGAAGCTGATACAGGAAGATATTTTAGATTATCTGCAAGAGCTCATGACTGCCTAGGTTTCTTGCATCATGGTTCTAGGTAAATAGCCTTTGTTTTGCATCGGGAGTCAAACATATGTGGAGATGACCCAATATTGTACCCTTCCTGTGTTAGGCAAGTATTTGATATTTGTAACATATGCAACTGATTATTTCTTCTCTTTTCTCTATCCTTTGCCTTGGAAACTCTATTTTCAAAAAGGCTGTTAGGATGGTGGTCTATAGATGAGGGAAGCCGAGAGGAACAGGCCCGACTTTATCACGAGGGTGCATCTGGGTTAGTTTATTCTGTTTCTGTTATAATTAGTTATCTGCATAAACTGTTCATCTATATTTATCTTTTGCATGCTTGGGATAGTATGTGAAATAATGTCATGGAACAAATGCAAGATTTAGGCATTTGAAATCTGCTCTCTAGGATGAACGAAGGACTGTGTTATGGAATCTTAGTTGAGAAACTAATAATTACTGTTTTATATGTCCCTAAGAGCAGATCCTATGTCTCACAGTTCTTTGATTTCTTAGTGCTACGCTTACTTTCTACTCCCTCTCACAAGGACCACATTTCACTTTGAGTCTCTAGCTATTCACTTGTATTTAGGGCTTCTCTAAATAATATCGTAGAAAAGAATTCAAATCAGAGTCATTGCTAATGTTAAGATTCGATTCCTCAACCTGCAGGTATAATACTTTCTGTGGTTATCCTCCTGATATAGTGAAGAAGATGCCCAGAAAGGATCTTGCTGAGGAGGTGATCTCCTTGACTTTATATATTCTTGTTCCATTTTCTGCATGACATCATCTTGTATTAGAGGATTGTTCTCTCTCCCTTTTTTGGTTTGCATACCTGTACAGTTTATGTTCCTTATGATCCTGTCAGGTTTGGAGGCTTCAAGCAGCTTTGGGTGAGCAGAGCGAGATCACCAAATATAGCCAACAGGAGTTTGAAAGACTGCAGAATGTAACCTTCTTATTTTTGCCTAGTATTTTGAGATTGGAAGATGTCTTGCTGTTGAATGAAATGAACCTTTTGTTTTTTGGAGACCATGAATTAGGTCTCCCTTTCAAATCATTTAGATATAAATTCTTGCTCTCTAGATTGATGTAGAAGTAAAACTACCTGCATTCTTTTGGTTAGTTTTCGATATGGTTAAGTGTAAGTCCATTCAGAAGTAAATATATGCATTAAATAGAGTATTCAAATTATTTTTTTCCTTGGGAACTGCTCAACTTCTAAGGTTGTCACTAGATCATTTTGAAAGGCCAAAAGTTTGTCATACAGACAATAGTGACTTTCAAGAGTAAATCTTTGTAGTGATTGGCAATCAAGTGCCATGTACTTAGGATGACATGGAAGAGCGTATCTTCCATTTAATTTACTCCTAAGAGTAATAGACTGAAAGTTGCAATTCTGCTGTTTCTTTTCCTTGGTTTCACTATGCTTATATTCCTTTTCTGCGCAAGTGTTTAATAGCGTATAGTTTGTGTTTAAGGTTTAAGTAGGGTTTGCTTTGAGAATTGGGCAGCATTTCACCATGATATTTACGTACCTTGTATTTAACTGCACATTTGTGTATTGGCCAGGAAAAAGTGCTATGTAGGGTTTGCTTTGAGAAAGAGATCAGTGTGGTCCTACTTCCTTGTCGGCATCGCATTCTTTGCAGGTATAGTTACTGTCCTCTACTTGCAGCTTCAATGTATTATTTGCTCCCCTTGAGATTGCTGTTTAATGGTTATTCTGATATGTATTGCAGCAACTGTTGTGAAAAATGCAAAAAATGCCCAATTTGCCGTGTCTGTATCGAGGAGCGCTTACCTGTGTACGATGTTTAATTCCTAACTTGTGCAGATGTTGTGTAAGATGGAAGTTTTTGTGCACAAAAAGGTTATAACAACTAACAGGGCACTGCTGTTTTACGTTTGACTGGAAGTTTTGCCTCAGTCGATGTCACTGTCCAAATTGACATTACCAGCTATTAGGAGGGATGTAGAACAGACAGATGCTGTATTTAACTTCACGTTCTGTTTTAACTTGTCTCCTTTTTCCTTACCGTAGGAAACTGTACATAAATTTAACTTTACAAGTGCAGGTTTCTGAGTTCAGGACTAATGTTTTGACATAGTCTTACACCTAGGAGAAACAAAACTGCTTCTTTTTTCTCTTTGTATATGAGTGATAGTTGGAATGGTGACACAGATTTATAACTTATGCATACTGGACTATATGAAGTTTGAGTTGGTCTGTAGTCATCACTGGTATCTATCGTGGGATGAATTTGCTTATGATTTGTTGTATCTGTTGAATAAATTCGTGTCAACTGTAGCGTCGACATGATTAAGATTGCAAAGCTATGATACTTCCTATTAAAATGTTTTCATATCAAAGTAATATATAGAGTGATAATTTTCTTAGTTGATTGTCTCTGTGGAGAACACTTTGTAACCAGTTAAAGACGCGGGCACCACTGCCAAAAATGGAATGATATTTTGTAAGGATGATATTATATATCCTTGTAAGGCAATCTTCGGGACAAAAAAATCAAGAGGTCCTTGTATGACAGTTTTCGAGACCATAAAAAAAAAAAGAAAAGTATGTGTGGAAAGCACAGTTTTAGAATTCTAAGCTCTAGTATTGCTGTCTTCCACCTCTAGTTGTCATTTTCCAGTGTTCAATTTCTAAAAACAAAGTTTTAAAAGTCCAAACTTTATTCATCTGTTCCAACCTTCAGTTGTATTTCGTTGTCTTAACTTTCAGTATCCAAGGGGCAGTCGGTCGACTTGAAGATGTCCAAGTTTTAGGGGAGAGATCATCTGTTCCATCCCCCTTGCCATCCATTATGAGCCACACATTTCATTTAGGATGGAACAGAGGATCCCATCCCAAGTTTTAGTTGTTGTCCACCCTTGAGTTTCTGTATTCTAACTCTTCCAAACCCTCCAGTGTCCGTCATGGAAAGTTTAAAAAAGTCCCAAGTGTTGGTACTTCAGACTTGGAGTAGTTGCGGTGGTTTAACTCCATATGAACATGAACTTTGTCTTTAGTTTAATT
This sequence comes from Erythroxylum cassinoides, assembly GCA_027478405.1. Taxonomy (NCBI): domain Eukaryota; kingdom Viridiplantae; phylum Streptophyta; class Magnoliopsida; order Malpighiales; family Erythroxylaceae; genus Erythroxylum; species Erythroxylum cassinoides. The sequence continues at coordinate 47,944,197 of JANIPM010000006.1, forward strand.
TCATTGATGATTTGACTATTGCCCTAAGTTCATGTTATTGCATCACCAATGTACATCTCTTCATCGCACGCTTTATGAGTGAGAAAACAAACAAAACGGTAACTATCCATTTTGTTAATTTTTGTATGTATTAATATTGGATTTGTTTGATAGTCATAAATAATTAAGCGTAAACTCGTATTTATTTTAGTGTGAAGTAGTAGTATTATAAAGTAGCTTTGAATAATATGATGGTATCTTTTATATGACATAGTAGTATTCTTTGTATAATGTGGTGGTATTTATCATTTATTGGATTCATATATTTTATATAATGTGGTAGTATTTATCATTTATTGGATTCATATGTTTTATATAATGTGTGCGGTATAGTTTGTCTCGGAGAAATATAATTTTTTGATGAGTTTGATTGACATAAATAAGTAAATGTGGAGTGACATCCATTGTTGTATAAAGTTGTATTTACTGTATAATTGAGTAATAATGTTACGGTATATTTAGTATAATATGGAGATATTTATTGTATGAGCTGTTGTTATTTTTCGTTTAATACAATTGTGCAGTGTAGATGATTAATGACTTACAGAACGAAAAGAGCTATTTAGATGTGAGCATTAAGATAGCAGTGGCATTAAAAATAAGGATGAAGTTTGAAAATTTGGAAATCATACTTGGTTTATACCATAAATATGCAAGGTGTTATGGATTTGCAATTGCTAAAAGGGGAGGAAGGAAAATCGAGAAAGTAGAGTTTATGAGTAGAACAATTGTTTGCCATTAAGTTCAATTGCATAAATAACAAGAGATGAATAGAATGAAACTAATATCAAGTGGAGGTATTTGGACAATAACCAAGTTTGAAGACATGCAAGACTATGATTTGGTTCGAAATACTGTGAGGTTTATGATGCAACATTGGACTGTGGATAGCCATGTAAGACGTGCATTAGTTTTTTTTTTTTGCAAGGAACAAAACAACACAGAAAAAACTAGATCAAAAACCCAAGCACTTGTCTAACGCACAGCTCGGTGATACAAAATGCCGATCTTGTCTTGGTGGATCCTATGGAGGACAGGTAAGGGAGGGTCAGGTAAGAGATGAATGCCAGAAGCTGCCAAGCCTGCGAGATGAGCCAAAGTATCAGCGTATTGGTTGCCTTCACGGTGTACGTGCTGTATGTGCACCTCCCAATCTCGGTGAATTAATTCGCTGGTCCCTGTCAACAAAACATTGTGTCTGTCAGCCCCTGTATAGGAAGATGAAAGTAGATTAATGACCTCCAAGGAGTCCACTTTAAGAATGAGGCAGCGGTATTCCATCGACCATGCCATGGTGAGGCTCGAGTGAACCCCCCAAAATTCTGCTGTGAGGGCCGAAGCCTGGCCAATGTTATGTAAAAATCCTCCACACCATGCTCCGGTCCAATCGCGAAGTAATCTGCCCGCAGACGCGACGGACGAGCCAGGCTTAAACGTGCCGTCAGTGTTGAGTTTACCAACCCACCTGATGGCCCGACGAAGGGAAAATGCGGCGTTCAACAGACCGGGCCTACTCAATCCAACGTACTTGCTCCTTCACGGCTTGATGACCATGTGCTGGCCACTCAAAATCAGCTTCAAAGATGTTTTTATTACGCCATGACCAGAGCATCTAGCAAGCAACGTCGAAAGTAGCAGGCCAGTCCTCAAGCATGTCCCAGGAGGGGGGGGCTAAGATTGGACTGGATCCACTGCTCTAGGCCTTGTTGAAAGAACTCCGGATTGATCCCGCCGTGGAGAAGGTGGTTCCAGAAAACGGTCACCCACGAGCAGTCGCGCATGATGTGAAGGGGTGGACTCTTCCTGTCCACAGAAAGGGCACCTGCTATCCTCGGCGACATGACGCACCACACGTTGTTGGTTCGTCATGAGCTTGTTGTTGGTCAGGAGCTAGAGGAAAGAACGGATGCGCTGGGGCCTTGCCCACTTCCAAATGGACTCCCAGAGATTCGCCTGGGGTTGCTGCCCCTGGTCATCGAGAATAGCATAGACCGAAGCGACCGTAAACCGCACATGAGCAGTGTGAGCCCAACGAATGGTGTCTGTTGAAGAAGCTTCGACGTTTAAGGAGAAAGTAGCATTTTACAGGCACACCTCCTTGGGGAGGTAATGCTGGAAAGTATGCCACTGCCAGTGACCATCGGGGGTCCAATAATCCGCCACTTTGTTGGAAAGGATGTCCTCCGGGATTGGGGAGATGGCCACCGCTTGGAGAGGACCCCATTCAGTCACCCAATTGTCCAACTAGAAGGAGGTGTGACGATCATTGCCCAGTCGCTAGGAGATGCCCTGGTAGACAATGTGCCAATTCGCTTCGATTCCTTTCCAAAGGGACGAGGCCCCATGGCGGTCGATCGTCTGGGGGATGTGGTACGGAGCAATGCGGTACTTAGCCCGTAAAATACGGACCCAAAGAGCATCAGGTTTGGTAATCAAGGCCCATCCTAACTTCGTAAAGAGGGTGTCGTTAAAAACCCGAATCTTCTTAAGGCCGAGACCTCCTACGCGTTTAGGCTTACACACCGAGTCCCAACTCATGAGGGACTTCTTTCGAAGATCAGTAGTGGACCCCTATAAAAAATTACGCATAATGCGTTCTAGATCATCACAGAGGCTTCTGGGAAGCCGAACTGTTCGCATCGTAAAAATTGGAAAGGCCAACAGCACAGACTGGAGGAGAGTAACGCGTCCTGCTAAGGATAAGTTTTTTGCCCTCCAGCCTGTCAGTTTCTGCTGAGCTTGGTCTAGAATATATTGATACGTATGACGCGTGGACCGCTCATACAATAAGGGCATACCAAGGTATTTACACATATTGGTTGTGCTGGAAATGGCTAAATTGTGACTGAGGCATCGCGCCACGGCCGGAGAAACATTATTAGAGAAAAAAATCTTTGTTTTTGTGCGGTTAACCGTCTGCCCTGAAGCTGTGCAGAACACCTCAAGAGTATGGGCGACAACGGAAGTCTGGGAATCATTAGCTTCTGCAAAAAGGATCAGATCATCCGCAAAGAAAAGGTGAGATAAAGGAGGACTAGTAGGACTTAATTTGAGCGGATGCCAGTTACCTTGGTCAACTTCCTTATAAATGAGATGGTCGAGCCGTTCCAAGCATAGGACAAACAGGTACAGAGATAGAGGATCGCCCTGATGGATCCCGCAAGTAGGGGAGAATGGCATAATAACATTTTGTAAATAATTTACAAATGTCGTTAGTTGAATCGATAGCTAATGGCAGAGAACTAATATGATCAGACTTAAAATAGAATAGACATTAATTTCATGCTCTATGTCTAATCGAAACATTGTATGATGAAAGAATTAAATTATACAGAAAAATCATGCATAAAAACATTAGTCAAAACCACTTTGACATTTCTAAATATTTCGATGATTATGATGCGTTGCTAGATACCAATCTTGATTTATGATTATAAATCGTTTAAATAGAGAATTAAAGATAAATTAAAAGAAGTTTTAATTTATCTAATTCTAATTATGAATTATAATTATAATTTATAATTATTGTCAACAAATTTGATAAACTAATGGGTCTCACAGATATAACGAGTTAAAGAGAGCAAAATTAACTTAATCAAGTTAGACTTGATTATAAAATTTGAGAAAATTTATGATTAAATATGAGATATTTAATAAATAAGGATCAATATGAGATATTGAATCATATTTAGGCATAATTGGTACTTAATAAGAATTATTTGTAATTCTAATTAAATTTTAATTGAAATTAGAATTTAATTTCAATTAAATTACTAAAACATCCAAAGCTTACTATAAATAGGCTTAAGCTCAATGAAGATAGCACTTCTTGCTTAATCCTCTCTATAAGAGATACAGAGTTCTCTCAACTCATTCTATAGATATCGTTGGAGGCCAAATATTTATGCGGCTACGATTGTTAAGACAAATCGGTTTCATAAACAATTCGAGGGATACGACAAGATTATGATCAAACTTTAGAATAAGATACGAATTTAGATTCATGCATTATTATGATTATGTGTTAATTATTTTATAGAATTAAGGTGATCTTAGTTTTTGAGGAATCAAAATATAAAAAAATTCATAATTATTCTGTTGTGGTTTCCCAACAGCATGTACTCAATAAGTTTCAGTAAAGTTATATGATTCTTGATCACCTCTCTCTAATTTTTCTTAGTCTTTTTTTCTCTCTTACGGTTATTAAATATAATTTTTTCACATCTTTTCACTAAAATGTTAGAATATCTCCTCTTAAAATTTTGAAAAATACTTAAATCGACCTATATACATATTTACTCATATGACATTGTAATGGATTATGCAAATTATTCTTTTCCACAATGCTCCTCTAAACATCATTTGTGAATTAGCTACAAATTGGAAACGTTCCTATTCTATGAAATAAAATGAGCTCTAATGTTTATCTAGTTATTGATTTACACCCCTCATTGATTTTAACTACACTGCCTTCCGATTACTGTCTTTAATTTTAATGAATAAATTATATTTCTTAAAAAATAAGATATGAAGAACATGGATTAATTTACACTCGGACCTGGCACCGTACAGTTGACAATACTGAAATCTTTTAAGTCCTTGCAAAAATACTCCTGAAACAGAATTAGGACAGAACATGATTCCCAGGTGACCACAACCAGCATTTTGAAAATTAAAAAGACTTAGACTATGAAGAAGATGGATTGTTTGCATTTTTTATGTAACTATAACATCCATAGCTATTATCTTTTAAATACACACGAAATTTTTGATAAAATCTATGTTGAAGGTGAACTGAAGATGGAAGTAATTTGCAATGTGCAGAAAAGTTACTAATAAGTTACGATTTAGTATTATTGATACAAACAGAAATTAGAAGTATTTAAGTTAGGATAAAAACATATGTTCTATGGTTTCTTAGACTTCGGGTATATGTTTCATGTCATTCAGACTTAGTCCCTCCTCTTAGTACTTATTTGGATAGGCTTATATCAGTACAGCTTTTGTAAGAAAAGTTTTTGTTAGTAGAGCTTTTCTAAAAAGGGCTTTTCTAAGAAGTCAGTTGACTATTTGGTTGTCAATTAAAAAAATAACTTTTTTGAAAGAACTTCATACAGTAGATTGTTTGGCAATATAAAAATAAAAGGTTCTTTTATTAATTTTAACTATATTTTATTTTGTAATAAAATTATTTGTGCATATAAATAATATTTAAAGTATATTAAACAATAAGCAAAGTACAATATATTAGGTTTATATTTGATTTCAAATAATTCAACTACTATTAGGTGTTTCATGAATGGAATGGGTTTACATTTACTTTACAATTGTTTGACAAATTCACTTCCATCTTCTAGGAAATTATTTAAAGAGATGTCTCATTTTTTTGTAGGTAATAAAACCATAAAAGGCTAAATAATATAATAATCTCAAAATAAATATTCAAGTTGAGTAAATAGTTAAATACATAATAAATTATGCATTTTATTATAATACAATAAGATTTGCAATATGTTCCCTCGCATCATTCATTATTTTATTGCTCGTCTAAATGATTTTCTTTAACGTCTTCATTTTCATTAATTTCTTCATTTGTAGGAAGTAATTCATCATATTCATCATAGGGAGAAAACTCTTCATCCTTTTGAGCATTTAATCTTATAAAATTATGAGTAGTCATTGAAGCAATTATAATTTTGCATTCATATCGGTGGTCTCCAACCTGCAATTATTAAAACAAGATCGAAGTTCATGTCTGCGGTCGGTACAATTAGGGTATCTATAAGGATGAACACAAAACCTCTAGATACATCTCAGATCAGACAATATGATTAGCGTAATTGCTTAAAGGAATTTGCTTTACTACCACACACATTGTGCCTTGGCATTCAAGTCTCAGAAATTGGTGATTTTCAGATGACATCAGATCAAAAGTGCAGCTGGGAATTCGATAAAAATAGTAGATACAACTAATAATTACACGAAACTGATGATAGAAAACAGAGGACATAAAAGGACCCACATAAGTTAGACAAATAAGTTAGAAAAGCAACCTTATTTAGAGACAAAAGTTGTGCCAAAAGAAAAGGAGGTCAAGCAAACTCACGTTGTTCTGAAAAGAGCAATCTTTTAGACTTTGATGATCTCAAAACCAAATTGGTTGTCCTCAATGAAAACTGTCAAGCTGGAAGCTAACAGAATTGGCTGTTAGTGGATATCATGATATAAAGATGTAGTAGACTAGACAGAACATTTCGCATACCTACGAACATTCTGAAACTTGACATACTTCAAGACTACTGGTTTTCCCTACAAATTGTGAATGAAATACAAGCAATTAAGCTGTAATTTTATTGATGCTATTTAAACAATTAGGTCAACTATAGAAATATCAGTATAACAGCAGCACATAATCATCCAGGGACAGAACTGCAGTGTTAATAGGAGGGAAATCATTGACATTACTATCATAAATGTAAAAACATGGACAAATAAGACAAGCATTTCGAACATTTTACAACCTTCATAATCTACTAAGAAATTTAATCTAAATAATACCTAAAACCCATGTGCTCCTTGTTTGAGTAGAAAAAAAATCAAGATGATAATAATAAAAAGAGCGTACAGAATTAATGTCATTTATTATCTTATGTATGCAAAGTCAACCAGGAGAAGATATCATTGTCTTACAAAATTTGCTTCTTCTTTTTTTCCTTCTGGTTAAACTTTGCATACTAGCATCACAGGGAAAGTTAAGTTTACAAATACCTTCTTCTTCAGGACCTTTTATTACAACAGAAAATAGTTTAACTTGAAGGAAGGGTATATAAATCAATAGTTGCTCATCCACATCACTTCCCAAATTCAAGGCGTCATCCTTCCTATAGCCCTAAGTCCGTAATCGAAAAGATAAACGAGTATTTTAATGTTCACAACAGTTTAAAGAAGAAAATTTCCAATTTCTGATAAAAGAGTCCAAGACACGTGAGATCATGCCAAGGACTCTTGACATCTAATTTAGCTTTCATGACAAGAATTTAAGAATCTCATTCAATCACTTCAATCCCTTTTGACCAAATCATACGAATAGACCAGTTTCTAAGTCAGACATGAGCTGCATTTAAATTTTTTCTCATCCACTTATAGCTATAAAATCATCAAAATCACCAAAAAGTACTAAGTTACCATGCATCCATGATAAAAAAAGAAGAAGAAGAAGAAAACAGAAAACTGCAGCAAGTTACCTGCTTGAGAGCATTGGAAACTATATGGTTAATGCTTTGGTTAAGGCATTCAATTCTAGACCAATCAACGTAGTCCAATAAATCTACCTGATACATCTTAAAACTCAATACCCAAGAAAATATTCCAATCCACTCCCCCAATGCCTAGTTCCCAAAATTCCAAAATTCCAAAATTCCCCACTAATTCTAAAATGAACCAAACATTAATAAACAAACGACAAAAGCATACCTAGAAAGGGAAAAAGAAAAACCTGAGAACATGGCCACTTACTTGGCTTCTTTGAATAGCATTGGTTGATTATGATGCCACGGATTAACTTCCTGATCAAAAGCTCGAGTCTTGAGAGGAAAAGGAATAAGGTTTCGAGTTCAAAGAGACGGCGATAACACATAGAGAACAAAACGTCTGATATATTATAAGCGTAAGTGACGGAAAAAGTTTACCCGAAAAAGCTAAAATGAGGAGCTTTTTTGAAAAGCTCCAAGTTTGAGCTTATTAAAAAGTTGTATTTTAGCATCTAAAAACGTTATTTCTATTAAAAACTGCTTTTGAATTTTACAACCAAACACCCATTTTTAAAAAAAATAGTTTTTGCGGTGAAAAAAGTACTTTTTTCTCTCCAAAAGTTTAATCAAACAGGCACTGAAAGTCATTGGATGTAACATGAACTACATAAAGGTAGTTGAGTGATCAATATAAGATTCATTACCCTAAAATAATTATAGAAAATGTTCAATTGTTCTTGATCAATATTAATATAAGAAATCCCTAGTCAACATAAAGTGATAATCTAAAAATAATTTTGAGAAGTCATTAAAAGAATTTGGTAACTAGTATAATTTGACTAAGATGAATTAGGCATCAATTCAAAACTTTATATTTGATTAAAACATTAGACATAGTAAAAAAACTCATGCCCAACCTAAAGTCAATAAGTAAAGCCAACTTGATTAGATTTTGATCTAAGCTTTGGGCTTAGAGGGCCTGGGTTAATTAGACCTGATCTCAACATTTTGGCCCAAAGCTTATTCCCACCCTTATATAAATTTTATGATGAAATAATTAAATTATATTTTAAAAAATTGTGCAAAAAGTTTGTCATTAGTATTCCTAATATTT